>JAPWLS010000824.1:0-265622 GCA_028551675.1 Tineola bisselliella
TTGTTTGAACTTGTAATATTGTGAGTGTTGAATTTGTAAATTGATTGAGCTTGTAATATTGTGAGTGCTGAATTTGTAAATTGATTGAGCTTGTAATATTGTGAATGCTGAATTTGTAAAATGTTTAAGCTTGTAATGTTGTGAGTGTTGAAATTGTAAATTGTTTGAGCTTGTAATATTGTGAGTGCTGTATTTGCAAATTGTTTGAGCTTGTAGTATTTTGAATGTTAAATTTGTAAATTGTTTAAACTTGTAATATTGTGAGTGCTGAATTTGTAAATTGTTTGAGCTTGTAATCTTGTGAGTGCTGAATTTATAAATTGTTTGGTTTGTATTATTGCGAGTGCTGAATTTGTAAAATGTTTAAGCTTGTAATATTGTGAGTGTTGTATTTGTAAATTGTTTGAGCTTGTAATATTGTGAGTGTTGTATTTGTAAATTGTTTGAGCTTGTAATATTGTGAGCGTTGAAATTGTAAATTGTTTGAGCTTGTAATATTGTGAGTGCTGTATTTGCAAATTGTTTGAGCTTGTAGTATTTTGAATGTTTAAGCTTGTAATGTTGTGAGTGTTGATATTGTAAATTGTTTGAGCTTGTAATATTGTGAGTGCTGTATTTGAAAATTGTTTGAGCTTGTAGTATTGTAAATGTTCAATTTGTAATATTGTGAGTGTTGAATTTGTAAATTGTTCGAACGTGTAATATTGTGAGTGTTGAATTTGTAAATTGTTCGAACTTGTAATATTGTGAGTGTTGAATTTGCAAATTGTTTTAGATTTTATTATTGCGAGTGCTGAATTTGTAAATTGTTTGAGCTTGTAATCTTGTGAGTGCTGAATTTATTCATGTAAATATTGTTTTATGTAAAATTAAAATGTAATTCAAAATGTGCTATTTTAAGGTTTTTATTAGATAAAGTTACTTATGCAGAAGCACCTTTTTTCGTCTTTACCTTCTTTTTATATTTTCATAATACACACTGTCTAGATTTACACCTCACATTGTTTTAATATTTACATAGTCTAGATTTATTGTTAATATTGTAGAATTAATTCAAAGAAGTTTATATATAGGTAATTTTATTGTATAAGTTAATATGTAATGTGAGAATATTTTGTTCGATGTTGTCAACGTTGTATGGATATCGTAAAAGGGTTTTGACATAAGGTTTGTGTAATGTAAATTGTAGGTATTCATTGATATGTGTGAATGTTTATATTTAGTGTTAGAATTGTGATTTTTAAGTCCAATGTCTGAAGTATCTGTATATTTGTATTTATGAGTTGTATGAAAGTGATATGCAAAATTGTATGAGAGTGTATGGGCCGGGCTCGCGTACCCCGCGGCGAGGGCTGAGGGTGGTGCGGTGTGGGCGGCTCGCTGCGGCCTCCTCTTGTAGAACTCCACCTCGTCCACAGTCCAGACGGCTCCTTTCACGTTCTCCACGCGCATGAAGCATTTGTGCAGCGACAGGTTGTGCCGGACGGCGTTCTGTTACGCCCATACTTATTCTTATATTTCGTACATTATTATTATTATTATTATTATTATTATCATTGACAGAAGCTTTAAATTTGCCAATGAGCCACTTCACGGTAGGAAGTGTATTTATATTGTAAATACTACAGTATAAAACAATAAGTACTATGAATTGCGTGTTTCATATAAAAAAATAATACTTATTATTTCCTTTTAGTTATTATTATTATTATTATAATGAAAACAAATATTCATTTACTTTATAGTTTACCTTTTTGAACAATCGGAAGGGCATGGTAAAATATTAAAAATTACATAAAAAACAATTTCTACGTAATACTAACGGTAATTTATGGGGATTTGTAGACGTACCTTCCACGTTGCTGCATTGCGTCTGAAATAGCAGAACGTACTTTGGAACCAATTATAAATCTCGTTCAGTGTAAGCTGCTTGTCTGGAGATTCGATGATTGCCTAAAAAGGAACACATATTTTATTTACTGTATGCAATATTTCAATATTTTTTGTCTCACAAAACCGAGCGGACAATGAATGCTTTTGTGAATTAAGTTAACATTTAACAAAAATTTGAATTGATTTATAACTATAATCTAGCAAACAGAACTTGTAAGTTTTTTAAAGTTGTGAATATATAATTAACTAGCTTAAACCCGCGGCTTCGCTCGCAACGGATGCTGATGTAGGTTAATGTAAGTTTGGTATTATTATTTTAAATCCATTGTAAAAGTTAAAACTACTTACCACGTATAAATAGTAATTTAATTGAGTTATTTACCTGTCTAATGAGCGAGGCGTAAGTAAACGGCGGTCTGACATCAGCTGATTTGTAGAAATCGCGATTGCGTTGAATTTATGTAATTATATACAAGTCTGTGTTATCATATAAACGATGAAAATGAATCGACTGTCTCTTTAGGATAATGCATGTTTTATATACTTAGGTACTAGCTTTATTTACATTAAAGATGCTGCAAATTACCTACTAACATTATATCGTACAAGCTATGATTGGCGAGTTTCTTTTGATTTCTTTTCGTCATGCTTTTTCGAAATCTCGTATATTCAGTGGGCTTATCACGAATTTAGTCTGGCTTTCGAATCGAGCTGTCATAAGTAAAACGGATCTGTTAGCAATCGGGATCATGAATTTTTACTAACGACTAACGAGCACCAGCAATCTATCAAATGGACGAAAGATCGAGACGTTCGAAAATTAACAAAAAGTATCTAAAATATTGTAGTTCCAAATCCGCACGCGGTGGCGCTGCTCAAATTTCCATACAAATCGCTTGAAGCGAACTCGGTTCGAAAGCCAGACTAAAATTCGTGATAAGCCCACTGATTATTAACAAGAGCCATAAGGGCCTATGTGAAGTAAAGATTTTTAATTTTCAATTCCCGATTGCAGCAAATATATAACTTAGCTTTGGGTATTAATAAATAATAATGCGTTAGCTTTTATACCTTGTTGAACATCAAGTCCAGCTCTTTCGAGCATGTAGGGCAGACCTTTTAAATAAACATAGAATTAAAGAACACTAGGAATAATATTATTAAAGTATTGAGGCAGTAAGTCATTTATTTATTTATTTATTATTAAAATAAAATAACAGTTTACAAATGTACAGGCTATGATTGACGAGTTTCTTGCCTTTCCGAAGTCACGGTAGAGTCCAGAGGCGGCTCGTCCTAAAGAGCGCTGGTGCAGTGCACTCCCACGAAAATTACAGAAGTAATCTATATTTCTTCATAATACATACTATCCTTACATTACATTCATTCTATTCTACTATGCCTATACAATAGTATATTATATTACCTATATCTACGCCGCTGTAATATAAGTTCTGTAATTTTCGTGGGAGTGCACTGCACCAGCGCTCTTTAGGACGAGCCGCCTCTGGTAGAGTCTAACGATGAGCAAGTGCATGCCTTTAGTGCCTATACTAATAAACTAATTTCATTTCATTTTATTTCAGTATGGTTTTCGATACTAGGCAATGCCTGTCACGTGCAACCCATCATTTACTATATTACAACTTTTTCTATTGGCAAACATAATTTAAAATGATCAAAATAAAAGCAATGGTAAATCGCAAAAAGTCATTTAGAGTTAGTCGAGTTGAGTCTCGTAAATGTTATAAATTGATATTTATAAATCCTTTTATTACTTATATTATAAGAAAGCATTCACAAACTATGAGGTTTAATAGGAAGAGATGAAAAACTAGGGAGAACGCTCCTACAAAATTGTAATTTTACAACAGAACTATTTATTGTGCATAGTTTGCTTGTGTAGATTCTTCATTGTTGTGTTGAGTATCTCAGAAACGATCGAAAAAAAAATTAATCTTGAAGACATTTCAATAAAAAATGATAGTTTCAACTATGTTTATAAGGTCCGACGATACATGTTTCACTGTTTATGAAATTCGACAGACTTCTGGATGCATGAGGAAAAATTACAGTTAATAACATCAGACCATATGCAGGACTAAAAAGGACTGTTTTACATGAATAAGTAATTTAAGCATATATAGTGTTGTATTAAGCTGCATTATGTTATATTAATGTTAAGAATGTTATTGTTACGAGTTTCTTGTGGTATTCTTCTCGTCATAGCCTTTCGAAGTCACGGTAGAATCTATCGACGAGCAAGCGCATGTCTTTAGTGCTTATGCTAATAAACGATTTTCATTTCAATTAATTTTATTTCATTTCAAGAAATATAAAACGAATGTGCAGTGCCAAGACAAACCAACACTAGTTTTTGGTGCCAAATAATAAATTATACAAAATGAATTTCAAATAAACGTTTATTTATTTATTTATTTAGAAAAACTCAAGTTGTAACAATACTGGTGGAGTTATGATAAAAAATGTTGCGAGCAAAGAAATATAACTAAATAAAAGCACAAAAGTAATAAACTTACCACCTGCGATAGACACGCCAGATTTATCTGAGACGCGCCGTCGTACTGGACCTGGAGATGCACCTTCGCTGCTCGCACCTGGAAGGAAAGCACTTATAGTGAATTGGGATGCCAATAGAAGTCAGTGCTATTTTTTGAAAAAATATAATAAATTTAGTTGCAATTTTAATAAAATCTTAATGTTATATTTTATTTATTTATTTATTTACTAGCTTTTACCCGCGGCTTCGCTCGCATTTAAGCCATAAATCATTCAATCATATCAGAAATCATTTCAATAGAAATGAATCAATATGATAACTATATTTTCTTGCTTGGCTGGGAATATCAATTTTTAAAAATTACTACATACAATGATGTTTCCTAACCTTAAAAATTCAAATAGTTTTATACTGCATATATAAAAATGACAGACGCAAATAAAAATAAATATAGAAAAATTCCAAACAGCTGAAACTATAGTCAATTGGAAAGTATAGTGAAAAATAAAAAGTATCCTATGTTACTTCTAGTACCTCCAAAAATATATGTACAAAGTTTCATGATGATCGGTTAAGTAAGTAGTTGTTGCGTGAAGACGCAACAAACAAACTCACATTCACATTTATAATATTAGTAGGGATATTGTCTTGATGTAGTTGTGAAATACGTTTCTAATCTATATATATAAAACTCAAAGGTGACTGACTGACTGACTGACTTAGTGATCTATCAACGCACAGCCCAAATTTTGGACGGATCGGTCATGAAGTTTTGGCTATACGGAGATGTTATGACGTAGGCATCCGCTAAGAAAGCCGAGTTTTGATTATTATGTTTCTTTAAATATTGTTTAATAATAGTGGGATGAAAGTTTGTATAAATCTTATTAGATTTTCGACTGATTGAACTGAAATATAAAGATTTTGGATATTACTATTGATTGTAAGACGTTTTTAACATAAATGAAAAATAAATAAATAATATTAATAATAATGTCTTGATTAAGTTGTGAAATACGTTTCTAGTATTATATAATATTAATTAATTAGAGTACTTATAATTGAAATGTCACATAGTACATAATCGCGCGTCGCTTCTTCGTTGGCGTTTTATTTGCATCTGATTATTTATAACTGGATTAAACCAGTTTTTTAGTTTGAACAACTCAAAACTCGGAAAGATAAGTGTGCTAAAATTTGACGCAGTTCAAGGCTCAAATTTGTTATGTAAACATAATAAGAATAAAACACAACTCATAGTAACGTTTAGATTATTATTTGCGTATGACGCTATCTACGAATGCCCGCGATATCTCAGTTTGGTAACAATAACAATGTACTATCATTTATTTGCGAAACTACACGCATTCGTTATACGAGTTTTAAAATAATACGTAAATAAAACAATAAAAAACATGTATTTTGTAAACAATTTTGGTCCTACAGTGAACCCTGACTTCTGAGCCGCGATTATCACTAAACAAACATTTAAAAAAACAAACAAAATATGTTGTTGTTTTTTTTTGCATTGTATATAATTTTATAACTAGTTTAAACTCGGTAAAGTACAAGGTTCAGAATTTGGACAGATGTATTTTATTTACATTGCCCATTACGCCCCCTATGTTATGATATATATACTAATTCAATTATAATAATTGTAATATTTTCACGGTTTTTTTTATTTATTCATGTGTACTTTAATAGATGATAGCCGGATCAGAATATAGATTTTTAAGTTCAGTCATTTTTTTTTAGTTTCCATTACATTTTACGATGTTAAACTATAGTCTGGAGCAGCTTATCAGGAATTATAAAAAACTGATTTATATGTATTTATGAATAATCATATTGCAATGTAATATTACGTAATATTTAGTTGGAATATTTAGATGTAACCTTATAATCTCCCTTTGGTAGGTATTTTTTGCAGTATTTTAGCCCTAGGGTTCCGCAGAACACACTTTGAGAATGACTGGTCTGGAGAAAGGAACGTTAACGTATAAGAAGTAACTGATGGAATAGAAAAATATATGACATTAATTTTTCTTTGACATGAGGGTTTTCTTATTTCACTACTGTCCCGAATACTCGACATTGGCAGAATTGTCTTTAATAGATATCTGAAGTCATAAATTAAAAGAATATATTTTCGGTTATCAAATTTCCAAAAATAAATCACAAGGTAATATCATTTTTATCTTTTTACCTACATACTTAATAATCATAATAAATATTCATTTTCCCGCGCTACTTTTAATTCGTTACAACAATATTCGAAATTCAAAACCAAATTTAAAAAACGCGCCAAGACTTCGAAATACAAATTGTCAAAGTTAAAAATTGTTGCCAGACTATGGAATTCGACTTTAGTATTATTAAACATTATAATTAATTTAAATACAGTAGAAATACCAAGTAAGTGAGATTCTCTCTTGCTTGAACTAAGATTCCTTCTTCAAAGTACTTCATACAGTTGTTTACCTTAACTAATGCCTTCTAGTGCCAATTTATACTCTATATTTATAATGTCTAAATATAGTACAATGACGTGCAATATACTAAATAAATTATGTAAATAGAATTTGTTTATATAATCAGCATTTGTATTTGGGAAAACCAATGTTTACTCGCGTCAGACGTCACGAGCCTACTCTAATAAGTTTTAGACTACCTAGGATCTTAATTTAGACACTAATAATGGACTGTAGTTTGGCTTTAAAACGTTTTGGCTGTATTTTTGGACCATATAAATGCTATTAGAAAAGACATCAGGTTGATATTTGTATCTATTTGTACCTCCTGCTGTTTCTCTTCTGCATTGCCTACATCTCAAAGTTGCCTGGAAGTGATCGCTTCTTAGCGACAAGGCTACCATCTCTTCTTACTCGGTTACTCTATATTATTGTACTGTATGATTAAGTAATAATAAGTTGACAGAGTACACCGCTCAATTTACACCCAGTCTAGACCCGTCTACACAAACCATCTGTCATTCTTTAACATTAAGTGAACGTTTACTAATAGGTGATACAGTCGTTAGTATTAAAAAAAATACCATGTGCATGCTTAGCAGCATGATGAGGAGCGTCTCTAGCAGCATGCAGATGTCTCATCATGGCAGCCAGTCGATCTCGCTCCCGACGCAGTTGCAGCTCCAGCTGCGCGACCACCTGCATCTGGACGCGGGCCTGCGCTGCTGACCTGTCGTCAAGGGTATGGGCTGCTTCTAAGTGTCTGGAATTTAGACGTTGGAATAAATAAATTCCAATTTAATTGATCAGTGCTTATGTATACATTTTATGGGTTTTGTTTAAATTCTTAGTTTTCTTGGTTTTGCCCAGAAAAACCTGGCAACCTTTACAAAAATATATTGACATTCGGAGCTGTCAAATTAGTTAATGTTGAAACTTTATCATCCCTATGGTTTAAATATAGCACGTACTTGAGAAAGGCCTGATAATCATCGGCCAATGCGTCACAGCCGGGCCATTTGCAGACACCTCTTCCAAATAAGGGATGCTCTTCTATCTCGCTTCCCCATAACATTAATCCTGAAACCAACGATGGTAATGACTACCTAGTACTTAAGACAGATATATTCGATGATAATAATCTACACCAGCCATTCTCAAAGTGTTTTCCGCGGAACCCTAGGGCTAAAATACTGCAAAAAATACCTACCAAAGGGAGATTATAAGGTACATCTAAATATTCCAACTAAATATTACATTGCAATATGATTATTCATAAATATATATAAATCAGTTTTTTATAATTATATTAAAGCTTTTTCCTTCGCCAAAAAAGTTTGAGAACTGCTGATCTACACACAGAAGAAGAAAGAAGAAAAACCTAAGAGAGTGCAGACGTTACGATAGAAGCCATAGTGGTCACAAAAAGACTACAAAATACTCTTAAAGCAGATTATGAAGATTGTTAAAGAAAAAATAAATAACAAACATGTATGGAAAGTATTAATTGTCAAGATAATAATAAAAATAAAGAGATCATTAATAAATTAGGTCACACGAATTTCATGAAATATTTTGATATCACGAAATTTATGACCCCCCTCCTCTTGTCACACTTCGTCTACCCCTCCCCCTCTTAACGTGTGACGTAATTTATGGAAGGCACCTACACGACATGTGACCTCCAGTGGCCTGAATCGTAAATGTACCGAAATTTAAGTATTTCCAGTCGTCATCACTATGCCGGCCCCAGTAAATGCCTCTTCACGCTTCGCTTGAAGGATCCTATACAATTACATAATTAAAACAATAACCTAGTGCACCAACTATTTATAGGTCTAACCAATTGGACAAACAAAAAGCATACGTAGGTATATTGAAATCAAAAAACAAATGTATAATTATAAAACCGTTGTCAAATTGAGAGTATACTTTTAAAAGCTGCACAAACAATTGGGTTGAATAAATAACTTAGAACTGTTTAATTTTTCATAGTCACGATACTGTTATACAAATAGTGTTTTAACAGCCTGCTTCTAACTAGATGCTACAGTGGCTGAACAGTTAAAGCCGTGGAGATATCTCTCAGATTCGAGACAGTGATCTAATTGCGTTTTGGGATCAGCTGAGTAGACAGAAGTCATGAGATTGTCTTTGAGACCCATTTCCTTTGGCTTATAGGAAGCACAAGTCATAGTTCCCTATACCAGCGGTTCTCAAACTTTTTTGGCGAAGGAAAAAGCCTTAGTATAATTATAAAAAATTGATTTATATGTATTTATGAATAATCATATTGCAATGTAATATTTAGTTGGAATATTTAGATGTAACCTTATAATTTCCCTTTGGTAGGTATTTTTTGCAGTATTTTAGGGTTCCGCGGAACACAATTTGAGAATGGCTGGCCTATACAAAATAAATACTGACCAGGAGGTGCATTAGGCGGTACAGAAAGAGGGCCATGCATCAGATACTGGCGTTGGACAGCTTGCAGTTGCTGCACTAGCTGTTGCTGTTGAGCTCCAAGCTGTTGCTGAAGAGATCCTGGTGGAAGAAGGGAATAAAAATTAATTAGGAAACTACCTCCAAACTACAAATTCTTAAAAATAAATCAGTATAATAAATAGCTTGTAACTTAGCAAACGAATCGTGTTTACTAATAATATTTAATATTTCATCTGGCAATAATTTTGAACTGTCACTTTGACATTTAGATTTCCGGGTTCTTAATTTGAATCTCGTTCAATTTTCTTAATAATGAGAGCAATTGTGAATTTTATTGGTTTTTTTTGACATGAAGGTTTATGTGTGTGTTAAAGTGTTATAATTTCTTATAACTCTGGCAGAATTGTCTTCATTAGACATCTGAGGTCATTAATAAGAGAAGAACTAGAAGAAGAGACCAATTTTAAGCAACACAAAGATACTTCTGTTTACTATAATATTATTATTAAGTATGAAGATATGAAAATTTAATTACATTGAAAATGCTAATAAATGACATTTTTTATACAGACAAGAATTTAAAATTCGCTGCTCTTCTATGGGGATACATTTCAAATTTGGTTAAACACTAATAATTTTTTTAAAAAATATCCTAAAACTAAAGAAATTTACCTGGAGACGTATCCGGAGGCGGTAAATGAGGTTGTGGCAGAAGATTTAGATTGAGCTGGTCCTGAAGACGAGATTGTTCTAATTGTCTTTTCACGGCTTCCGTTGATAAATGCTAAAACCAATAACAAATTACTTGAGGGTTTAAGTATGCTATAATTTAATTCACAGTATCCCAGCACTTCTTTCGTTCCTACATCCCTACTAATATTATAAATGTGAATGTGAGTTTGTTTGTTACGTTTTCACGCAACAATTACTTAACCGATCATCATGAAACTTTGTACACATATTTTTGGAGATACTAGAAGTAATATATGATACTTTTTTTTTACTGTAGTTTCTAACTGACTATAGTTTCAGCTGTTTGGAAACATATTGATTCATTTCTATTGAAATGATCTCTGATACGTATTGAATGACTTAAATGCGAGCGAAGCCGCGGGTAAAAGCTAATATCACACATTGTCAGTTAGTAACAAGAGTGAGATAACTACATTTTGAGTGCTAACAGACTCCATCCTATTTATGACCTATAATTGGTCACGCAGTCCATGTGTTCTCAAAACGAAATTAATTTCACGTGATTGGCTAAATGTCGTTAAGGTTAAGACTAGTGTGGAAAAAGGTATGGTCATATGGAAAAACTTAATATACGAAATCTGATTGTAGCACGTTCAGTGGAATATGTTAGCGGAGAAAATGCTTTATGGACAATGAAATTTTTTTTTGGAGTTTATCACATAATTGGTGTCCATAGTTTGAGGTTATGGTAATATACTTGTATATACTATATATTATTGAATATACCTGTTTCTGTATTTGATGCTGATAAAGTCTCTGCTTCATGAGCACCTGGAGTTGTTGAGAGTGTTGATCTAACAGCTGCATGGCTAAGAGATCTGGTGCTACCAATGGTAACGGTGACCTTCCACCGGCTGTTGCTCCAGCACTGCCTGTTGGTGAGGATACTGGCGCTGGACTGGAACGGGTTGATCCACCAGTTGGTGACGCAGGCGCTGATGCCTGGGCAAAGAAGATATTAATTTCAAATTAAGGAATTATCACCTACAGACCAGGTGTTTTTTATTTTTTTATTTTTTATTGATAGCCTAGCATATGACCACACTCCGCCTGATGTTAAGCTAGAGTGCTGTCCATGAGCATATACAACTGTTACCAACTGTCAGCTTGAGGAGACGAATGAGCTCTGTCCAAATTGACAGGGCACACTCCTCTCGTTATCCCGGCTACTTCCAAGCTGATCCCGAAACGAGACTAGGTCACTTCACGGGTGTTCCGCAACAACAAGTAACCTTATTTACACACTGCATTCATAAGTTAGTTAAGGAACAATAAATATTTTTCGTTTTTTAAATTTAGTATTATAGATACTTACTCTGGCTAGTGAAAGAGGTTCATGTTCACGGGGGGGTGAGACGTGACGCGGGGGGGAACTACGTCTGCGTCGTCTTGCTGGCTCCCCGCCCCACCTTCCACTCTCATCTCTACAGACAAAAGGATTATTTTAATTAAAACTATTCAGACTTGAGACTTGATTGGTAACAATATATTTTCTTACATTGTGTACGTTACATTGTTTTAAATAATATAGCCAAGTGTTTATTTATTATTCATTTTTTTACAAATTTTTACTTCTCATTTTAACAAACCAAACAAAACATTTAAACTAGCGGTTCTGAAACTTTTTTGACGAAGGAAAAAGCCTTAATATAATCATAAAAGACGTAACATTTAGATGTAACCTTATAATCTCCCTTTGGTAGGTATTTTTTGTAGTATTTTAGCCCTAGGGTTCTGCTGAACACACTTTGAGAATGGCTGATTTAAACTAATATAGACGGAGCACATTTGTGGTCTCAGGCCGGCATAGTGCAGGTGACTGTTGTGGTAGCAGCTCAACAGCAGGCGGACTATGCTCAAAAGCAAGGCTATTATTTATTTAAGTATAAAGCCTACCTTCAAAATTACATTAGGACTACTATTATACAAACTAATAAAACGGCATGCTCAAGGTGATAAAGGGATAGATAACACTTCTAATAAAATTACAAAAATACATAGTTTAGGTGTTACATAATAATAATATATTTAAAAAAGCAAGAACCAAATAGATTTAAGTTAGAGAAAAAAAGGTAAAAGTTAGTTAGGTAAAGATAGTTATTATTCAGATAATTTACGTTATAGTTTTTAAAAGTAAATTGGCTATTTACCTTTCCAGACAGCGGTCCAGTTCGAATGTGTTGAGCAGCGGCGGCTTGGCTGCGCCGCCTGGGTTGGAGTTCAGTGCCGTCTCAGAACCCTGGAAACGAGAACCTCATTAATGCCATATAAGGAAGTTTTCCCAGCTTTGAACGCTTACTTGTGTAACCCTTAATAACTTTGCTGTGTGTACATAATTTTGGAACTTTGGTTCCATTCCATTAGGCTAAGACAAGATTGTATGATCATCTTTCTAGATCAGCGGTTCTCAAACTTTTCGTATTTCGTAATTCGTATGACATAAATTTAGAGTCCAATTGCAGCCACAGAAAATACAAAAAGAGAAAGAGATAAAAGTATAAAAGAGTTTAAATAATAGAGAAGATAAAGTTATCTTGAAATATTTTTTGTTTAATAGTGTAAATAGTAATACATTTATAAGAAAACTAGCTGTTGCCCGCAACTACGTCTGCGTAAGAATGAATGAAATAAATCTAATAAGGTTTATACAAACTTTCATCCCCTGTTTTATCCCCTTAGGGGTGGAATTGATCAAAATCCTTTCTTAGCGGATGCCTACGTCATAACATCTACCTGCATGCCAAATTTCAGCCCGATCCGTCCAGTAGTTTGGGCTGTGCGTTGATAGATCACTATGTCAGTCAGTCACCTTTGAGTTATATATATTTAGATAGCTAATAGGTGTGTAGATATTCGTAAACACCAACAGCTAGGATAAGATTAATCATCGTATTTTTGTTGATTTTACAAACGAATTTCAATTGTAATTCAATTTTTAAAATTTTTCGACAATAATTGCTGCAAAACTTACGAAATATCATTTAAAAAGTCTGCAATCTATATGCCATTCCGAAGTCATAGTAGAGTCTAACTGTTGAAATAACAGCACAAATATGTTTGTCTATTATATTTATAATAAGCGATAGTTGTCTATGGTCAGTGGTTGAAGATATATTGATTGTAAAGGGTCACTACCAACATTCTCACACACAATTACACAATTATTTTTGTCTGTGGTATAGTATGTAAGAGAGATATCTATGGTATAGAGTGTAAAGGTTTCTGTGTAAGATGAGTCGACACTTGCTATATATATTTTTTTTATTTTTATGTATTTTTGTAATTTTATTAGAAGTGTAGTATCTATCCCTTTAACACCTTGAGCATGCCCTCCTATCCTATAATTAAAATTTCATTTAGTTTATATAATAGTAGTCCTTTTTATAATATGTAGTTTTAATGTAATTTTGTAGGTAGGCTTTACAAATAAATAAATATCATTATATATTAGTGACATTAATTAGACTTTTGTTTCACTGCCAACACTAATAAACTATTTTTATT
This sequence comes from Tineola bisselliella, assembly GCA_028551675.1. NCBI lineage: Eukaryota > Metazoa > Arthropoda > Insecta > Lepidoptera > Tineidae > Tineola > Tineola bisselliella. The sequence continues at coordinate 13,591 of JAPWLS010000824.1, forward strand.
CAATTTCATTTGAAATAACGACAAACGAATCGGGTTCCGTACATATATATCGCATGCATGTTTTTGCAAACTGTACATATAGTCAAGAATAGCGCATGTTAGTGAAACACAAACAATGACGTCACAGATTGCTCATTGTTTACTTATAAAAGGAGTAGAATTGTTGATGCTCGAGTGTTTTTTTTGTTGCATCTATTTTTATTTTTACATCTACCTATGTTTAAATACATTCTACCGTATATACATTTCTGTAAAATTCGTGTAAATACTGTAAAAGATAATTGGCAACATTTATTTTCAAATCGCGGACTGTTGAAGGATTGTGTAGACACAATTTGTCTTTACAAATGTCGGCTTAAATTAATTAAAATGAACATAACAGTAAGCCGTTTAAAAAATTTAATACACGAAGCAAAAATCTACTTAGAATCCTTGGAACTAGAATTAGTTATGGAAAGAAAAGTATAATGTTGTAAGGAGCTCAGATATCCAATGATTTGCCTTTTAACACTGTTATTTATTTATTTATTTAAAACTTAGTACAACAGTACAGGCGGGCTTAATGCTAGGTAGCATTTTCTACCAGCCAACCTATGTGTAAATATTTGTGGCGGTCGATTCTACAAGCCGAAACTGTTATTTATTTATTTTTATTTAGTCTGTCAAATCTTTTTGTTTCTTACTGTCTTTTTATTGTACAGGCATTGTGATAATTATATTTTTAATCCTTTTTAATCTAGCCATATTATTTCACTATCTATAAATATTTATTAAGAGAAAAAAAAAATATGAAGGGAGGAATACATAAATAACATATATAAAAAACATAATAACAGTAACATAATTTACATAGATACATAAACAGACATACAAAATAATACATACAATATAAGTGTGATGATAATAATAATAATAATACAAAAATGATACAATGGGCCTGAATGTTTTGTAATAATGTTGGTACTATTGCGATTTAAATTTTAAATATACAAAGTATTTATGTTTTGTTTTTTTTGGTGAAAAAATTCTTAAACTTAAGCATGTCTCTTAAATCAGTATTTAGAAACGATACTCGACCGTGGTTTGATCTATAATGAATCTAGAACGCTCCACTAAAATCCCGTTATTCCTGGGGGGCTACTCAGGCGCACGAACTTCGAACGAAAATACACGTAATCATTCACGAAATTACGGATTTGACAGTGACGTCACGACGGATAGACAACTCAATGCTTATTTTACGGTACGAGCTTATATGTCAAAATTCACGTAAGCCAGCGGTTCTTAAACTTTTTTGGCGAAGGAAAAAGCTTTAATATAATTATAAAAAACTGATTTATATGTATTTATGAATAATCATATTGCAATGTAATATTTAGTTGGAATATTTAGATGTAACCTTATAATCTCCCTTTGGTAGGTATTTTTTGCAGTATTTTAGCCCCAGGGTTCCGCGAAACACACTTTGAGAATGGCTGACGTAAGCTATAGAAACTTCGTATATGCCTGAGTAGCCCCCCTGAATACGTGCTTAGTAGTCCATCGCTACAATCATATAATAATAATAATAATAAATCGATAACACCTAGGTGTAACAAACAAAATATTATGAGTTGCATAGTATGCAAAACATATACCTCCACTCTATAAACATAACATAATATATTTACATAACTACAGGCTGAATATTTAGAAAAACATCTCTCTTGTAACAATTCTATGCATGTACAGGGTGCTCCGTTTTGAACTTCTTTTAAATAGCAAATATTATTAAACAAAACACTGCACTACTACATATCGTTGGCTTTTCTCAATAGTTTTTGAAATACCTAATACAACAACGAAGAATCTACACAAATAACAACTTTAAATCGCTCTGTTGTAAAATTCTCATTTAATTTAAATTAAACGGTCAAAAATGACATTTGACAGGATGTTACTAGTGTTGTAATTATGTGGCAATAGAATTAATTGATTACTTATAATGTTTTAATAATCGATCGATCGATTTAATTGTAAACTAAATTATCAATTTTATCTTATAAGCATATTTGTATTTTCTTATATAAATAATAATAATAATTTGTTGTATTATTATTTTTTATTTATTATCTAAATAGTAAATACAGAGAGAATTGGCAATATTAATAACTAATTATTTAAAAAAAATCAAATTAATGTTTGAACTGGATATTTGATATACAAGTATATGCGAAATATTACTATTTTATTTTCATTACTGTCTAATGGTTGTAGTGTTTAAAGATTTATTATTTATTAGTAAATAATTTTGACTGCATAAAATGGACTCAAGTAATGAACAAGTGATCACAGTGGGCTTATCACGAATTTTAGTCTGGCTTTCGAACCGAGTTCGCTTCAAGCGATTTGTATGGAAATTTGAGCAGCGCCACCGCGTGCGGATTTGGAACTACAATATTTTAGATACTTTTTGTTAATTTTCGAATGTTCATTTGATAGATTGCTGGTGCTCGTTAGTCGTTAGTAAAAATTCATGATCCCGATTGCTAATGGATCCGTTTTACTTGTGACAGCTCGATTCGAAAACCAGACTAAATTCGTGATAAGCCCACAGATCACAAACTGCACTCGAGTATTATCTCTGAATCGATCGAATCGGATCTTAGTTATTGTGTATTCTTCAGTCGTCTACTGGAGATTCTAATTTTAATAACAAAGTAGATACTAACCTGTCTCACAGCATACAGCATCTCGATACAATGTAACTTGTATATTTTTCTCTAAATAAGTTTCTTTAACGAATACTTTAGATAAATTTCACTAAAATTATTATTTAGCTTAAAAACTTATAAAACAATCAGTCATTTTTATTTAATTTATTTTATTATATACTTAATTTTTGTTATAAATTATCGCACTTCATTGCTTGCTGAAATTTTAAACGAATATATGGTAAAATAAAATAATTATAAAAAAAAAAAACAAAAACAAAAAACAATCGATGTTAATGAATTTTTGTTTTTTAATTAGCGCTATATACCTAAATTACTTGAAAAATATAATCTGGTTTTTAGATTACTTTTGTTATATTACAGATACATAAGGGATGGAGATTTAAAAAAAAATTATATCATCAAAGTAAAAACAGAAAGCGTATATTTTTACCAAACACAGCCGTTCCGTTAATTACGCCTTGCTTACTATAGAACTAATTGAGCAAATAGTAATAGACAATAGTATGGACTACTTCAAGTACAAAAGTCACTAATATACATCCAGACACTCCCTACTAATATTATAAATGTGAATGTGAGTTTGTTTGTTACGTTTTCACGCAACAACTACTTAACCGATCATCATGAAACTTTGTACACATATTTTTGGAGGTACTAGAAGTAACATAGGATACTTTTTATTAGAAAAAAATATTTTTCACTATAGTTTGTAATTGACTATAGTTTCAGCTGTTTGGAATCATATTGATTCATTTCTATTGAAATGATCTCTGATACTTATTTAATGACTTAAATGCGAGCGAAGCTGCGGGTAAAAACTAGTTTTCTTATAAAAGAAATACCAAAAGCAGTGTTTAAAGTAAATGGAAGGCATGAAATTTATAATGAAAGTTTTAGTCTCTGAAAAGCGTCTGACGCGCCCACTGTTCAGTGCTGCGGCGGCACATCAAAGTGAAAATCGGCCAATCCCCGAACGTCGCTGAAAAGTGACACGCCCACCCGCTCTTCAGAGATGCCCGCCTTTTGATCTCGCCGACGTCATAAATTTAAGTATTTGTACAGAAAACGTTTTTAAAGTTACATTTGTTATCTACAAAATGTACAGTCACATTCTAAAATCAATTATTTGCTTTCAAATTAATTTTTAAGTACAGTCAACAATTCTAGATAGAAAAATTATTAAAAATTTTAATTTAAAAAAAAACCTTGTCTGTGCTTTACCTGGTACCTATACACACGATGTTCTAATTTATTATTATAAACAACTAAATCCACGTAAATTTATTTATTATATAGGTAAATATATAAATATAAAATACCAAAGAAAATTTAAGATTATAATCCCTCAAAATCGTATTTAAAATAAAAGATATTATAACCCTTCACTAAAAATATGAATTCACTGAGGATACCGTGAGCTATGAATATCACCATAAAACAATACTCAGACCCAAAACGTATAGTATTATTTTTTCAAATTCAAATTCATTTATTTGCCACGAATCTGGTCAGTAACATAGGTCTTGAAGTAATGTTAGTAGTATCACATATTTTACACATTGTATATGGCATGCAAATAATTTATAGAATTAAATTTAAACTTACAAAATGTCACTTATAAATTCACCAAATTTTGTTGAAATAGCTTCAAAAATATAATTCTACATCTTATAAGAATAGTTTCTGAGATACTTAATACAACAACGAATCTACACAAACAAACTATGCACAGTAACAACTTTAAATCGTTTTTCTGTTATAAGTATATTGATCCATTTTCATGGATTATAAAGGCTTATTTTTACCTTTTTTACAGGCTATGATTGGCGAGTTTCTTGTAGTCTTTTTCTCGTCATACGTCTTTCCGAAGCCATGGTAGAATCTAACGATGAGCAAGTACACGCCTTTAGTGTTTATGTCATAGGTTCTCAAACTTTTTTGGCCTTAATATAATTATAAAAAACTGATTTATATGTATTTATGAATAATCATATTGCAATGTAATATTTAGTTGGAATATTTAGATGTAACCTTATAATCTCCCTTTGGTAGGTATTTTTTGCAGTATTTTAGCCCTAGGGTTCCGCGGAACACCACTTTGAGAATGGGTGGCCTATGCTAATAAACTATTTACATTTTCATATTTATTTATATCGTGACGCTACTATAAGTTTCACGATAGTCATCTATATTTGAATTACATATAGTTTATACACTTTTAATTATCCTCAGAATATAAGAAAAAAGCAGTCATTAAGTATATCATTGGGTTCTACTAACAAGGTAGGATCTACAAAATTGCAATTTTACAGAGCGATTTAAAGTTGTCATTGTGCTTAGTTTGTTTGTGTAGATTCTTCGTTGTTGTATTGAGTATCTCAGAAACCATTTTCATAAGATGGAGAATTATATTTTGAAGCTATTTCAATAAAAAAAATAGTCAAAATATTGGTTTCTGACTATGTAAATAGTGTCAGTGATACGTTTTGAGATAAATTGTAATAAAAATCATCGAGTTATTTATATAGTTAAGTTAGTAACAGAAATAATCATTGAATTCACGTATCGTATTTTATAAATAAAAAGGGGCGTCTACAGAAAAATAATTAATAAATAATGAAAGTATAATTTGTAGAGCTGGCGTAATTGACTTAAAAGACTATTCGGTTTATTAACGTGTTTTTTTAAATAATTAACCTGACATTTTAGCTACGTCTTTACTTCTTCTTTACTACGATTACTGAAATGCATTTAGAGCTTTACATGAATTATATAAATAAATATAAAGCATTTAATATTTTTAATTCGTTCTGTTATATTCATGACTATTCTTTTAATTTGATTAAAGATAAACTTACCGTTTGTAATAAAAAAATAATTTACACAAAAATTGAAATTCCCATTCACCGTATTACCGTATTACCGTTTTCGTAAACAACTAGTTTAATACTAAATGGAAATTCCCGAAAAAGGACTAATAATTCAGAAATAGAACAATCTCTTATGAGTTGCGAAAATAGGCGCTGTTGAGCGGTTCGTTCTGGCGCCCTGATTGGCGGGTCCGCTTATGAGCGACCGACGTGATTGGTTCCCAAGCGGCGCACATGAGCGACTAACCACGTGCTCATCAGTTACAACTTTCAAAACTTTTTCGTAACTCCGCAATTACAATATTTAACTCTTTACGACCACTTCAAACAAAAAAAGTTATTGAAAATTGTTTTTTAGTTTATTCTAAATGGAAGTTAATTATTACAAAGAAAGTTTTAGAAAACACTAGATTAAATATTAAATTCAAAAAAAAACCGATTTCAATACGAAATATGAAACACCGATTTTTTCACAAATTCAAACATTTCTTATAATAAAAGCTCACGTACAACCGCAAAATTTCACTAACATCGTAAAAAAAACAACAATAAACATAAATAAAACAACAAAACAAATAATAAACAATTATAATAAATAATATACATAATTTAAACAAAAATGCACTTTACAGCGACGCACTCGACCACTTATCAGTTCCGATGCGACTGCAGCTCGCGGATGCAGATTATTTACACTCCGACAGAATTCAGCATCTCATGACGAAAGCACAATAATACTATAACATTGAATAAATACAGGTATATGTATAATAATACTACTAATATATATTTGAAGCAAAACGAGCGCGCGTAAATAATACACAACAGTCGGCGTCGCCGCGAGAACAACAATGCTACTCGAAATAAGCAAGAAATATTTAACTACCGCGCGGGGTGGGGCGGGCACTGGCCCTCTGTATTGGCGCTATGGCTAGGGTAGTTATAGTTTACGTGATACACAGCTCAAATACAAATAATATAAACATTATAACCGAGCATGCGCGGTGGACGCAGACAGAGACGCCCGATCTGCCAAAAGCCGTCAAATGTCCGACAAATCTGCGGTTTAACAGAAAACTAGACATCATTTGAGATAGTTCGTTATAATTGATTGTGTGTTAGTGTCACTCGAATACTTTTTTATGGATTAATTTACATATTTTTGACAGAATGAGGAGTCGTTCTGTTACACTCGGGGCATGCGCACTGCGATCTGTGCAGAGATGTTATTGACGATGCAAAATGTTTATTTTTCACGCAACACCGTAGCGAGATGTTCTCCCGACCTCCATACTCTTAATAGATATAAGTACCAAAATAAAAACAAACCTACAACGGTATTAATACTAAACAAAACAATAAATTTCTTTATCAAATAATAAACATGACATAACCGCAATTTTGATTCGCAAAAAGTTTTATTTTCATAATAAAAAAAGTAGATGGTAATTCAAAAGTACGCATGGACCATACTTTATATTAGATAAGATAAGAAAGTCGACAGTTCGTTCAGAAACACTCTGGAGACTTTCAGGTGGATTTATTTCAATTATAATCGGATATGAAAGCCTCACGCATGCGCTGTGAACGGATCGCCTTACTATGAGCGCATTTATACAGTAATGCAAAGTATCTGAAACGTATATCTACTTTTTTATTAATAATATCATATGTTAATAAATATAACCAAACGCGAAAACATTTTTTAAACATTTTTTTATTCACTTTTAGTAATTGGGCTCCAATAGAACGCATGCATTAATGCCGGTGGCAAACAATTCGAACATTTACTTTAATGTTAAAAATGCAAGTTTTAATTAATAAAATAAATGTAAAATTATTACTATTTGTCAAAACAATCAAAATTCAATCAACATTTTTCAACAACAAACCTATAACTACACAGTAAAAGTGATCACTAGCAACAACAACAATTTATGCAATTTGATTCTTGTTTAGAAATAGTAGGCATAATTTTTTATGTGACTAGTTTTCCTAGAGTATTATACCACTTAGGAATCTTGGTTAGTTGCGTCAACTTTTGAAAAAACTTGCCATAGTAGTGTCCATACTTTTTTTTTTACACAACGATGACTTAAAGTGGACCGAAGGTAAAAATCTTTCAAAATTTTAGGGAAAAAAAGAAATTTGATTCATTTTTGTGTAAAAACTACAGGCATTCTGAAATTTGTAAGGGTTATAATGGATAGCAGTACTACTTAGGTTGCCGATACAAAAAAAAAAATCTGAAATATTTGTAAATTTGTGGTCGTGGCACTTGAAAATATCATATAGGGTGTCAATTTTCGAAGGATTTCAAAATTTACATAGTATTTTCAAAAAAAATTAGATATATTTTTTTCTTATTTTTCCTCGAGCAGTGAAGAACGGGTCCACCCACTGGTGCCGGCTTATCGTTGAGTTTTGGGACACCCTGTATATAAAAATAATATATATTCCTATTCTATTTATTATTTATTTATTTATTTATTTCGCCTACCCACAAAATTACATTATGACTACATATTATAAAAAGGACTACTATTATATACAAACTAAATGAAATGTTAATTATAGGATAGGACGGCATGCTCGAGGTGATAAAGGGATAGATACTACACTTCTAATAAAATTACAAAAATACATAATTTAGATGTTACACAATAATGAAAATAAAAATAAAAAAAACTAAATAAATATAAGGAAGAGGGGAGAAAAAAAATAAAAATAAAAAACAAAATTGCAATACTAGTTAGTTAGTTAAAGATAGTTAGGTATCGAGATGTTTGTTTTGTTTTATTGACAGTAGCTGTAATTATAAAAAAAAACATGGTTTCTGGAGTCGGTTAACCCTTAGTACTGATTTACGAAAGTTCACTTTGATGCGCAAGTAATATGTCATAGATAAAATAAAACAATAATGACATTTGTTTTATTTTTTAATTTCGTTGGAAAGAATATTATACAACAGTAAAATACGAACAGCCAACCTATAGGAAAAAAACTAATAGTAATGTGAACATTCGTTTTTAAAAGATTGGTATCAAAATTGATACTCTAGGTTATTAAGGGTTAAATGAACCAATGATATTATAATGTTATCGGTGTAAATGCGGTTTCTCTCGCAAGTAGTGGGCCACTGACACTTTTATTGCGCGATGATTTAACGTCTATCGATTACGTCGACTACTTATCGGGTTCGAAATTAGAATTTATATACTCGCTAGATAATAAACTTTGACGTGTTATGACACTTGTCCGTTTTCGGAAATTATTTTCAAGGTGCAATTGAGAATACACTTTATTATTATTATTATTATTTTATTATTTTTACTAACCGGATGACTTGTGCGTGCAAAGTATTAAATATAATTCAATAAATTGATTGTAGAATTGTAAATAATAGAATCGTTTACAAAAAATAACGAGTAGGGTTGTATATAAAAGTCTTGTGAAGAAATTTTGAAACCGGTCATATTGACCGGTTAGTAGTTCTAGTGTTAATAACCACAGATGTCTAATGAAAACAATTCTGTTAATGTCAAGTTCAATAATAAATTACAGAATTTTATATTATTATTATTATTATTATTATTATCTAACCTAACGTAAGTTTACAAAATATTTATGAGTTTTATTATTTTAACTAACAATTATTACTCAGTATTAAAAGGTAATATAAAAAAAAATAAAGCCTGAATTAAATATATGTTTAGCTCTTAAAAGAAAGCTAATTTCATATATATATACGATAACAAATTAATTACACGAATGAGGGTAGGTGTTCACGACGAACGATCCGTTTCCGTGGACCCTTGTACCTCTCCTGCGCCTGCTTCGCCTACCGAAGCAGGGAGCTCGTCCTGAGCTGATGAATAACCTGGGCTCTTCGCCTACCGAGGAACCACTACCTCAATTCAAACAACAATTCAACGACAACTCACTCGTCAGCCCTCTGACGACTCTTTTATATGCTTTATTTTAAAACAATAAACATCCAAATTCCTTATTCCATATCTTAAATTTAAACATTGACAATTATCTTCTAAAATTTACTACTACAAACCTAACCTATGTCCGTCAATGTCTCCTGTCATTGACAATAGGTGAAACAGAAATATAATAAAATTTAAAAACGACTTATGGAGCAGTGGTTACAGGTTTGATTCCCGATTCAAACAAATGCTAAATTGTTTTCATATTTCAGGTCTGAGGGTTATGTTTGTGTTATTTTAAAACACTATTAGTTTGATACAGGGTGCTTTAGTTAGATATAAATATTCGAATTCATTTATTTGCCATAAATATGGTTAGTAACATAGGTCTTAAAATAATGTTTAAAAAACATATTTTACATAATGTATTATAACGGTTATATTTTGTTCATAGAAATTTTAAAACATGCTTTATAATAATAATAAATACTTTATTGCTTTAAAAAATAATAATAACAATGCTGATACAGTAATACCCCGCTTTACGCGACTCCGTTATGCGCAGTTTCACTATAACGCGAAATTCAAATTTATTGTTAAATTACGCGAAAGAGTGCGTATAAACATAATGTAGTCAAAACTTCTCTATGGTCGCGGGAATTTCAGTTAACGCGATTTTTTCTGGAACGTATCTCTCGCGTAAAGCGGGGCATTACTGTACTAATTAACTCATACGAAACAGATTTAGAGCAACTGGCGATCTTATCACTGAAAGTAATTTCTTCCAGATAACCAATTGTCATAGAAGAAGCAGTATTAGTGTTGGGCAATGCAATTTAGATAAATAAAATACATAAATATAAGTAAAGTAAAGCTTTATGTTACTTTTAAAATACTTATAGAGATTGTTTTAATTGAACATTTTGAACACTAAAGTAATAAACTGATAAATGAATGTATTTTTTTCTGAAAGCTCAAATTCAAATATCTTTATTGCATGTCACAATTATAATTAAGATGTCAGTACAGTTTATTGTCAATGTGACAGCCGGTCAGGGCACTGCAATATAATACAATACAATAATAATAATAACAATAAATAATTTCAATTAATAAACTAAATTTCATTTGCTGTTTCGAATCATTGAGGTATTCGTCAATTGAATAAAAGCATTTTAAATCAAATATGTTTTTAATTAGCTCTAGGTTGTATTAAGCAATTTATACAGCTATGTAAGGTTCACTTCTTGACAATAGTATAAAATTGCAATTCGCATTTTCGTGTCTCTGATGAGCGGGTGGGCGTGTCGCTAACTCACTGAAAAGCGACGCCCCAGCCACTGAAAAGCGACCGCCTCCGTGCAAAAGCCTGCGCTCTCTTGTTTTCTTTGTTCGTGTGAAATTGCTTTTTTAGATTCTATTTGGATTATTTTTCATTAATTTTTAAAACGTCTTTACCAGCTATTTTCAAAGTGTGTTCCGCGGAACCCTAGGGCTAAAATACTGCAAAAAATATCTACCAAAAGGAGATTATAAGGTTACATCTAAATATTCCAACTAAATATTACATAATATTACATTGCAATATGATTATTTATAAATACATATAAATCAGTTTTTTATAATTATATTAAGACTTTTTCCTTCGCCAAAAAAGTTTGAGAACCGTTGGTCTTTACTATCTTTAGTTGTCCTATCTTATAATTGAAATTTCATTTAGTTTATAATAATAGGCAGTTATTCATATCATATATTGTCTTAATTTAATTTTGTAGGTAGACTTATTAAATTGGTCTGAGTGGTTTTCTAGTCTTGAGATAGTACCACCTGATTCATCTAAAAAAAAATCGGTTGTCTGTAAAGTCGGTTTATATAGTTGAACGTGACAACGTCTTAAGAAAATACTGATGGAATGGTAGCATTTTAAAATTTTAATTTCATTTGTTTAATAGATTTGTATGTATATAGAGAAGGAGGTAATTGGAAATCACAATGAAATTGATCAAGATCAAGATCACTTCAAGCCTTACATGGAACGCCTCAGGGCGAGGTAACGCCGCATGAGTCATGTTTTTTCGTGCGTGCAGCCGGCTCAATCGAATTATAAGACGTTGTCACGTCAAAAATACTTTTGGCTTAACCGGGTATAACCGGATAATCCGTATAGTTTTCTTTAACATCGTAAATACGATATAAATATATACATTATTCAGAGAACAAAATGAAAATAATCTATTTAACCCTAAAGTTTTCTTCAGTGGATAGGTAAGGCTATAAATTTAAGGTGTGCTGGCTGTTTTAATGGAAGGCTAGTCGTAAAAAACGTGAAACGCGACATTGTATCAGCAGGTTTCCACTTCAGGTATTAGTTGCAATAAAATACTAACCCCAAATCTTTTTTTATTGTCGTGAAGATAAAAATAGTTGAAAAATAAGGATTAATTTATTATGTTTTGTTACGAGCAGGAATGGAACCCAGAACCTCCATGTGCATGTAACAAGGCCATGAAGACGGACTTCCCCCAATGTAGTCTTTACTTAATCATAATATTACAACTACTCACCACTAGAGGTAGTTGAACCATTGGTCTCTGAAAAGATACAATTTCATATTTAAAAACAAACTATCAATTTTCATTCTAAACAACACAGTATAGTATTTTTGTAAATAACAATAAAAATAATCTACTTTATAGTTGCGCAATAAAGAATTTAACATTATTATTAATTATTTATTTGAAACAAAAAAATCGTTGTTGTGTTAGCTTAATTATTAACCTTGCCAGAGCCATGTCTCCAGAATTTTTGTATTAAAGAGAAAGTGTATATTACTAAGAAAATCGTATTGATTGAAAATTGTTAAATCACGTGTCAAGGGCGTACGAACTTCGGACGAAAATACGGACGTTTCCTACTCAGGAACACTTAGGGACCCGTAGTTATTCACGAAGTTACAGATTTGACAGCGACGTCACGACGCGTCGTAGGTCACTCAATGCTTATTTTACGGGCTTATATATCAAAATTCACGTAACCTACAGAGGGCTTATCACGAATTTAGTCTGGCTTTCGAATCGAGCTGTCACAAGTAAAACGGATCCGTTAGCAATCGGGATCATGAATTTTTACTAACGACCAACGAGCACCAGCAATCTATCAAATGAACGAAAGATCGAGACATTCGAAAATTAACAAAAAGTATCTAAAATATTGTAGTTCCAAATCCGCACGCGGTGGCGCTGCTCAAATTTCTATACAAATCGCTTGAAGCGAACTCGGTTCGAAAGCCAGACTAAAATTCGTGATCAGCCCACAGAAGTGACGGCCGTATCACTTCGGATATGCCTGAGTAGCCCCCCAGTTTCTAGAAGAAAATATCTAAAACAAATGAAACAAAACCACAAAGGCCAAAGTATCTCTAAAAATATGTAGGTACCTATGTAATTTTTTTCGTTGTTGATATTTGTCTGTTTTATCTACGCGATAATAAAAAACTAAACATTTTTGGTGTTTTATTTGATAATGTTCTATTTAAAAAGAATGTGTGATATTTATTTATCTTTTGTTTTATTTTAAAAGTTATTTATTTATTAAATTTTTAAGTTTTTCCTTATCTTTCCAACATGGTATGATTCGTTTTAAATTAACTACGATATTGTAAAGGTGTCTGGTCGAAATATTAATTACAGCTAAACAAGATAAGTACCTACTAACAATATATTGTAGAGGCTATGATTATCGAGTTTCTTTCGAAATTCTAAAAAAACCTAAATTTAGATATTATAATTATAGATAATTAATCAATATTATTAAATAATATGATTTAAAAAAAATTAAACGTAGGCATCCTTTTATTTGTGTGCCGCTAAATTTTGAAATCGTAAAAAGTGTGCCGCAACAAAAAAAGTCACACTCACACACAACAAAAGGAATCACTGTTCTAACTAAAGAGGCTATGCGAAATAAAGTTTTTTGTCTTGTTAGGTTTGTGTGGTGTTCCACCCTATATCATATTTGATTATCAACCATTTTTTTATTTTATTGTAAGCCATATGACCACACTCCGCCTGATGTTAAGCTAGAGTGTAGTCCACAGACAGATGCCGGCTCCACTATGCCGGCTTGAGGAGACGAATAGGCTCTGTCCAAATCAACAGGGCACACTCCTCTCGTTATCCCGGCTACTTCCAAGCTGATCCCGAAACGTGACTAGGTCACTTCACTGGTGTTCCGCTTAAAAGTGGTGGTACTGGGCTAATGCCATCATCAGTCTGCCTACCACTCTTTAGTGTTCATAACCATGTCCCAATTATAATAATTTATAGTGAAGAATCAAGCTCATAAAGGTTTATTTATCTGAGCATTACTATATGTTACATACGTCTATTTAATATTATTTTACAAATATTTTGGCAACACATTCGGTCCGGTTACGGTTTTTAAAGCAAGAGTCCGTATTATGTAAACATATCTCAGCCACTATACCGTTGTTTATAAAATAAAGAAAAGAAGCAAAACGATACATTTCATTCGGGGTTTTCATAACAAAATATTGTATTATTGGTCTAGAGCAGTGTTTCCCAACGTGGGGCCCGCCAATTTGGACTCGACACGAGTTTTACCCTTTCGCTCCATTTAAATGCAATGCTAGATTTCGGTGCCAAAAACGCAAAAAGCAATCATTTTAATAATTGTGGTAAATAATTATTAGGTATAATTTCGCTTGACGAGACCAAAATATCAACTGACCAAAGTATAAACAAAAACAACAACAAAAGGTTGGGAAACACTGGTCTACAGTTTTCTCGTTTGCTTTTTCTATATGATGTGTGTATAATAACATCACTGTGTAAATTTAGGTTATTTACGAAGATTATTTAAATTATTTAGACTTACTATCAGTGTCGTCGTAACCACGATAGCTGCAAATCTATCGAAACAAAGCTGCAAAGCTTCCGAAAAGCCGCAAAAAGACTAAATTATTTAATAGTATAAAATTTAGAATATATATTGTTAGTAAATGATTTTTTTCGACTGGGAATTGAACTCGGTACCTATTGCGTATTGACCACTGTCTTAGAGGTTGTCTAAGGTTTTGGCGTTGTAGCCAAATGCGAGAAACAGTCTTGAAGTTAATTGTATCAATGAATTTGTATTAACGTACGGAAGAGCACTATCAAATAGAAACACAGACCTAGGACCAGTTCTGTAGATAGGACATGATTGTATCTAAGGTTTTGTATTTTTGACTAAGTTGTACTCCTCAAGCCAGCATAGTGGAGCCGACTGTTGCAGTTGTCTATGCTCATGGACCGCACTCTAGCTTAACATCAGGCGGAGTGTGGTCATATGCTGGGCTACCAATAATAAAAAAAAAGAATAAAGAAAGATGAGCGCAAATTTTTTAACAAAAAGCTATTTTTAGATAAAAAATCAGGAACGAAAAACAAGTTTTTGAACGAAAATATCTTTTCAAAAAAAAAGAAAAATATGTTTTTTTTTGGGGAAATATGCGGAGTAATTTTGTAACAAGCAAGTCATTGGACAACTGAGCCCGTTCATTGGGCAAGAAAAATGGTGTATTAGATCGGTGAATGAATAGATCTTTTGTCTAGAAAATGTACGAATAAGAACTGTTTTTTTTATCATATACTTAAAAATATTTAAAGCTTGGCTGGTAGAGAATGCTACCTAGTATTAAGCTCGCCTTACACACATGTACCAAGTTTTAAAAAAATAAATCAAACGAAATATATGTGAACGCAATACGTGCAACTGATTTTTTCTATAACACACATAAAAAACAAAAACAAAACAAAAAAACAATTAAAATACGTTATTTACCGTCTTGTTTATAATGGTTAATTACGTTTCAAAAGCTATGCAGTAATTCAAATAGAAATACGATTTTTAATACTGAATTTTAAAAATATATCTTTAACAATGAAAATTAAATCGAGGACTACCCACTTAATACGTCATATTTTAATAAATTAATAACAATTAAAAAAACTTTTTACTATAGACATCTTTTGATCTTTTTTTAAGAAGTCTTTTAAACTAGTTAATATAAATAATAAAACCCTCACCGTTTCCACTATATGATCATCATCCTCTTCATCTCTTTGCAGACACATTCAGGCAACTACACAAGCACTTTCGACATTAACCACAAGTCTAAATAAAACCGAACCCAACAGTAACACCTGAGGTACACCGTCCGTCTTAACAATCACGGTATCAAATGCGCTAGTTGACTCCGATAAAGATGTTTTGCATACAATCTGGAACAGTAAGAAAAAACAATATTAACACTGGTCATTTGTGTTATGTTTACGTTATAGGAGCCTGCATAAGGCGCATGACTAATTATAAGCATATATACAACAATAATATAACATAAGTTAGGACGAAGCCGTCAGTACGTCCAACTGCCATTTGTTCATACAATAAATTATGCGTTCTGGATGGAACAACCTTTATTTTGCCTACACCAGCGGTTCTCAAACTTTTTTGGCGAAGGTAAAAGCCTTAATATAATTATAAAAAACTGATTTATATGTATTTATGAATAATCATATTGCAATGTAATGTTTAGTTGGAATATTTAGATGTAACCTTACAATCTCCCTTTGGTAGGTATTTTTTGCAGTATTTTAGCCCTAGGGTTCCACGGAACACACTTTGAGAATGGCTGGCCTACACATTGAATAAGTACTTTTTAAAATAATAATTTTTATACTTTAACTGCTTTGGGGGGCTTTGAGAAATTAAAAATTTTGAATTACTCTAATTTGTTACATTGTTGATTTTTTTAAATAATTTTATTTATTCTTGCTGATTTATGATCTCATGTGGTTTTTTCCAAAAAATGATGTGTTTTTGAAACTTTGAAATGATAAATAAAATAAAATAAATAAATTCTTGATTGCAAAAAAATAGTAATATTTTTTTTTCACATAGACGAGCTTAATGCCGTCGGCATTATCTACCAGCTAACCTTTGTCGGTGTGAGCGGTGATATTTGATTATATACATATAAATTATAAAAAAATATATTTAATTTTATTTAAATACATCCACTGAAGTTAAATATTAAACAGTAAACCCTAAAAAAATTTAAATGCAAGCACACATATGTACGGGTCTCTGAGGCCCCCACGTCAGTGTTTACGTGAAATTAAATCCACCTCAGTAGTTAGAGGTTAATAAATGATAGATATGGTTATTGCTTTAGAATTAAACGGATACGCCTTAATGTAAAGACCCTCAATATAACGATTTCCTCGATATAACGAATTTTTCCAAATCCCCTAGAACTGCCCGTAAGAGCTAATGCAAAATATACCTTTACATTACGAATACATTTTTCAATCTTTGCAAGATATAAAAAGAAAGTATTATTTACCTCTATTTAACGAAATCAAAAGCAGATTAGTACCTACGTAAAGGTGAGATTAATAATTTTTTTAAACCTTGTTAAAACGAATCGTAGACCAACCTAACTTCATTGTAACAAATCACTTGATATAACGAATTTTTTTCTGATTCCCTTCAGTATCATTATATCAAGGTTACACTGTATAATAGAAATATACATTATTACTATTATAACCACGAAATTAATAAACAACTACCGCCATCTATTAAAAACAAGGAGAACCGTTTACTTCATTAGACAACTAAAAGTTAAACAGCGACTAATTGAGTAACGCCACCTAGTGGCAATAACCGGAGTGTTTTTTTTTTTTGTACCAAACGCCGCGTCATGGCCTGTTGCATACAACCGAGCTTTGTTTACACAAACAAAAGACCCCTTGTTTGTTTTTCGCTAGACGTTTCCTGGTTTGTTTAGTGTGTACTATGTATGTATGGGGCACGTATGTGTGGATGTTTTCTTTAGACTGTAATACACACAAAAATGTTTGTTAGATGTAACTAATAAATGTGTGAGTCGTTGAGTGCTTATTTTAAAGTTTTACCTCCACATGTTAGTCACGGCAAGAACTACGGGCCACATTTGTATTCGGTTATTTCACGTTCCTAATGATTTTATGTTCTAATACAAGCCTATTACAAAATCTGCTGATGCACCTTAGACTGAATTCCTGATCGAAACATATGTCTTAAATACCTTCCCTAGTCCACAGTGGTCGACAAAGTACGGCTCTGGGGGGCTACTCAGGCATATCCGGAATTTTGACATATGAGTCCGTAAAAATTCCTGTCAAATATTCGTAAAATAAGCATTGTGTGGCCTATCCATCGTGACGTCGCTGTCAAATCCGTAATTTACGTAAGTGGTCCTGAGTAGGAAACGTCCGTATTTTCGTCCGAAATGCGCCTGAGTAGCCCCCCTGCATGGTCCAAATATCCACGAAGCAAGCATTGTTCGGATTGAAAATATTTATTAAGTATGAAATTTAGTTTTATTTAGTGTAATAAAAGTACTAAACAAGCAGATTTGGTTTCCAATTATTATTGACGTGACAACGTCTTATAATTCGATTGAGCCGGCTGCACGCACGAAAAAACATGACTCATGCGGCGTTACCTCGCTCTGAGGCGTTCCATGTAAGGCTTGAAGTGATCTTGATCTTGATCAATTTCATTGTGATTTTCTCTATATACATACAAATCTATTAAACAAATGAAATTAAAATTTTCTTTTGAAAAATGCTACCATTCCATCAGTATTTTCTTAAGACGTTGTCACGTTCAACTATCGTCAGTAAACCTACTTTACAGACAACCGATTATTTTTATATTATAGATTTATTTATTAGATTTGGCTAATAAGTTTGCCGACCACTGCCCTAGACTAAAGTTGTATTATATATATTTATATATTGTAAAAGAATTGCATATATGTTCAATTGTTTTATGTATGTCTATCCCTACTAATATTATAAATGTGAATGTGAGTTTATTTGTTACGTTTTCACGGAACAACTACTTAACCGATCATCATGAAACTTTGAACACATATTTTTTGAGGTACTAGAAGTAACATAGGATGCTTGACTATAGTAAAATATTGAATATAGTAAAAATTCAGTTATTTTTTGTTAATTATTTTATGTATTGACGAGTTTCTTGTGGTCTTTCCGAATACGCCTTTCCGAAGCCATTGTAGAGTCTAACGATGATGCCTATGCTAATTAACGATTTTCATTTCTTCTGTATATACCTACATATGACATGTTAGAGCGACATAAAAGAGACAATGGCCGTTCTATTACACAATTTGTTAGTTGCCACTCGCAATCCACTTGTGTGAAAACAACAAAACAATTGCGTGAGAATAAAAAACACAAGTTGCATTTATATATTGCGGATTGCAACTAACATTGCATATGAGTTGCATTGTATTTATCTAGTTTAAATATTATTGATTTGCAATAAATACAAAAATAAGATGTAAAATGCGTTATTTATTAATTAAATCCTACAGCCTCAAAATCAAAAATTTTTACTGAAATTTCGGAGAGGCATATGACGAGAATAAATAGAATAGCCTGTACAATATAACAACGTGATGTATAATAGCCCCATCCCTCGCATGTGCCGTAGTTTTAACGATCTATATGAAAATGTCACGAACCTTGATTTATTCCATTTAAAGCCTAAGAAGCTCAAGTCAATCTTGCACTTGGCTTTGCGACAACACTCTATGTCCGAGGAGCAGACTAGCATTCGTAATTAATCATTAATGTATATAGTTTTCTTTAAATGTTTTTCACAACAGTTAGGTTAACAAATTTAGTTTTATTTCTCTAGTGTAGTTTTCTTTTTTTTGAAGTTCTAGTTTTTGAATGTCCAAATAAATAAATAAATAATGTTAGGTAATATTAGAAATACATATTTGTTTAGCTTAAAATTAAAACGACAATAAAAGTTTTCTTAATACAAAGTAACCTTAAAATAACGATTTCCTCGATTTAAAGAATTTTTCAAAATCCCTTAGAACTGCCTGTTAAAGCTATATTACAAATACATTTCTTAAAAACCTTTTTATAACGAATTTTCAATCTTTGCAACATATAAAAAGAAAGTGTTAATTACCTCTATTTAACGAAATCGTTCGCTATGACAGGAAAAACAGATTAGTACCTACGTAAAGGTGAGATTAATATATTTTTTAAACCTTTGTATAACGAACCTCATTGTAACAAATTACTTGATATAACGAATTATTTTCTGATTACTTACAGTATCGTTATATCAAGGTTGCACTGTATATTCATTTTGTCTAATGTTAAAGAAGAGGGGAGAAAAGCCTACATGCTACAGTCATATCCACTATACCGGCTTGTAAAGACGAATGTACTCCGTCCATATCGTCGAAGCAAATAAATCTAGTTATAAAAATTTAAACATTGTATTGAGAAATAACAAATAAAATTAATTATAATGGTTTATTGATCTTTTTTGTTTACTTTCTTTGAAAAAGCGTACCTAGACAACCATTTTGAAATATTTGACATTAGAATATCGGTGTTGCCATGTTAAATTAATTCTTATATTATAAATGGTTTCACTAAACACGGGGAAAAGGTGAATAAAACATCACGTTTAAAATCTAGTTTTAATTATTTAATTAAAAATAAAACCTTGTTTTTTGTTGTTTTAATTACTTGTTATAATCAAAATATAAAGTAATAATGATCAGTTTTAATTATAAGATATGATTATATATATTTATGAATCGTTATATTATATTCAAAATCGGACGTTGACCGGATCAAAGTGATGTAAAAAACGCGTCAAATCATAAGGCCAAGGTAACGAGACCTTTCCTTCTTGATTTGTAGTCAATAATAAAAAGGTAGGCATAAATATTTTTTATTTTCATATTGGCAACACTTTTTAAATTTGAAATTAGAACTAATAAGACGTTATTACAAAATTAAATATTAAAAAACAATATTTTTCTCTGATAATTAACCAAGAATTAATTAAGCGTTTTTCTATGCTTATCATTCCCCGCGGCGCTCCAGATTAGGTTAATTTCTCATACGAAATCTTTTGTTTCACGCGTCGGCATGTTATACTAAACTTCGTTTCATAGGAGCGCAAATATACGCGTATATATAGGTATATAATATACTATTGTATAGGCTAAGACAGCTAAGAGGGCACTAAGATTGGGAGTGTTTGGTAAATGAGCCCAGACAACTTTGAGAACGACTTATACACCGAGTGATTCAGTCGAACTTCATTCGTTTATATTTAATTGATTATGTAAATGTATTTACACATTAATACATTTAGTTACAATAAATTGTTTTTATATAAATATTTATTTGTTTATAGCAGCCATTCTCAAAGTGGTGATCCGCGGGAACCTAGGGCCAAAATACTGCAAAAAATACCTACCAAAGGCAGATTATAAGGTTACATCTAAATATTCCAACTAAATATTACGTAATATTACATTGCAATATGATTATTCATAAATACATATAAATCAGTTTTTTATAATTATATTAAGTAATTTGTTGCAATGAGGTTAGGTTGGTCTACGATTCGTTTTAACAAGGTTTAAAAAAATTATTAATCTCAGCTCTACGTAGGTACTAATCTGCTTTCCCTGTTATAGCGAACGATTTCGTTAAATGGAGGTAAATAATACTTCCTTTTTATATTTTGCAAAGATTGAAAAATGTATTCGTAATGTAAAGGTATATTTTGCATTAGCTCTTACGGGCAGTTCTAGGGTTTTGGAAAATTTGTTAAATCGAGGAAATCGTTATATTGAGGGTCGTTACATTAAGGTTACTCTGTACAGTAATACCCCGCTTTACGCGACTACGTTATGCGCGGTTTCACTATAACGCGAAATTCAAATTTCGCGCTCAATTGCCCCGCATTAACGAAAGAGTGCGTATAAACATAATGTAGTCATCAACTTCTCTAAAGTCGCGGGAATTTCAGTTTTTTCCGGAACGTATCACTCGCGTAAAGCGGGGCATTACTGTATTACTTTTAAAAAAATACAATTGATCTCTCACACGTGCTTTTTGCCTTATGACTTATGTTACAATTGGAAACTTAAAGGAACAAATCGCGACTAAATTCGATCCATAAGCTTCTATAAGCATTCTTGACCTTGTCTTTCCAGATTATTACAAGTATACACGCGTGATAACTAGTGATAAAGAGGTGATTTTTTCCTCGTTTCAATTGTACCTACAATATGGTCAGTGATGTCGATTCCTGCTTGAAACAAATACAGTATAGACTTCATTTAACATCACTCGATGTAACGACAAACTCACGCAACAACTACTCAACCAATCATCATGAAACTTTGTACACATATTTTTGGAGGTACTACAAATAACATAGGTTGCTTTTTATTAAGAAAAAATATATTATTTATTACTATAGTTTCCAATTGACTATAGTTTCAGCTGTTTGAATTTTTTCTATATTTATTTTCATTTCCGTCTGTCATTTTTATATATGCAGTATAAAATTATTTGAATTTTTAAGGTTAGGGAACATCACTGTATGTAATAATTTTTAAAAATTGATAATCCCAGCCAAGCAAGAAAATATAGTTATCATATTGATTCATTTCAATAGAAATGATCTCTGATACTTATTTAATGACTTCAATGCGAGCGAAGCCGCGGGTAAAAGCTAGTAATAAATAATTTTATATGTTTCGTAACACGATATATCTATAGATGCATTGCATTTACCGCAATCATTTCTATTTCCGTAATATTATTCTATAATTAAGTATATTCTAGTAACGAGTCAATCCGTCTTGGAGAAGAAATTACTTGATTAAAAACAATCAATAACGTAATTGATTTATTTATTTTAATTACCAGCTTTTTACATGTTAATTAATTTTTTTATTAAACGTGACCATATCAACAACGTAGTTAATAGACAGAATTTCTTTTTAAGGAGTTCAAGAAAAATTTGGGAAACGTGTCGTAGAATTGATGTAGTTTCAACTTTTGTGGTCAACATTTTATCATGTACTGGGTGTAATTGAGTTTTTTGTGGTCTTCTTCTCGTCATACGTCTTTCCGAAGCCATTATCTTGTCTGAATTTTTTTCATTTCATTTCAGCTTTAATACGTTGAAGACCGCATTGTAAAATCGTATTTTTCACATATGGACCGGCTTTTCTTTTACGTGTATTATTTTTCAAATATTTTTTTGCATTGTAAGTATTTAAATCACGCCCACCTAGTAAAACATATCGTGAGCACGCGGGTAGGTAATGTTGTAATGTAATGCCTTTAACGTGTTAAAACTCCTGATGTTAAGCTAGAGTGTGGTCCTTGAGAGAAGACAACTGTTATCACAGACAGATGTTACCGCAGTCAAATTGACAGGACACACTTTTCTTTCAACCTGCTCCCGAAAAGCGACTAAATCACTTCACGGTACTTTAAATTAAGAGAGAAAGTTTAGGTAAAAAAAAACTCTAACTCGCTTCAAAAAATTTAAATTAAGAACCCAGAATACGAAATGTCAAAGTGACAGTTCAAAATTGTTGCCAGATTAAATATTTATTACAAAATTACATATGTAGGCTTTGCCTATTTTTAAAAGGTATTGTACAGTGGGAATGTGGGCAACACTGCTTCCCAGATGGAGGTTGGCAAGCCAGCGTGTCCGTTCCCAACTATCAGTGGGCTTATCACGAATTTAGTCTGGCTTTCGAATCGAACTGTCACAAGTAAAACGGATCCGTTAGCAATCGGGATCATGAATTTTTACTAACGACTGACGAGCACCAGCAATCTATCAAATGAACGTTCGAAAATTAACAAAAAGTATCTAAAATATTGTAGTTCCAAATCCGCACGCGGTGGCGCTGCTCAAATTTCCATACAAATCGCTTAAAGCGAACTCGGTTCGAAAGCCAGACTAAATTAGTGATAAGCCCACTATTATTGTCATCTTGTGTGTGCGTTTTAATAATATACACCTTTCTTTGCAAGCGAGTTGTTTTTCTAAAATCATCATCGCTCGTGTCTTCGAACACAACCCCGTGTTAAACATAAAAAATATAAATCTCAATTATGACTATTCATAATTTATATTAACAATGCTTTTGCAAACAGTTTACTAAAAATAAAACGAAAAGATAACGAGCGCTGTTAATTTTACTTACAACAATTTTTTTATAATCACAAATATTATTTATTACTATATGATAAAACATTACTTGACTTTTATATTTATGTGCTAACTTTATTTACCTGACTATTAATACTAATATTATAATGTACAGGATTTCTTCCTTAGCCCAGCGGTTCTCAAACTTTTTTGGCGAAGGAAAATATAATTATAAAAAACTGATTTATATATATTTATGAATGATCATATTGCAATGTAATATTACGTAATATTTAGTTGGAATGTAACCTTATAATCTCCCTTTGGTAGGTATTTTTTGCAGTATTTAAGCCCTAGGGTTCCGCGGAACACACTTTGAGAATGGCTGGTTTAGCCTATAGCGAAATAAATATTTTTGATTACAATTAACACCAACCGAGATCTTTATAAGATATACCAAGAGTTTTTTGACATGATTTTATAATTTCTTGTTGAGCTGCTGCCCGAATACTCGACATTGGCAGAATTGTCTTCATGAGGCACTTGAAGCCATTAATAAAAGAAGAAGAAGAGGATATACCAACTTGTCATCAAAATATAGCATAGTTATTTTACGTCACGCGAAATGAAATGAAAAACGTTTATTAGCATAGGCACTAAAGGCATGCACTTGCTCATCGTTAAACTCTACCGTGACTTCGGAAAGGCGTATGACGAGAAGAAGACCGCAAGAAACTCGTAAACGCGAACATGATTTACCTAATTTAAAAGGCTTACTATAGCGTCTATTTCATATATTATTATTATTATTATTTATAGTTCCCTAACTTTACAACAATAAGCAGGTCGGAAGCAGCTGATAGTTAAAATATAGAATTCGAGGCCGCATCATTATTTAGGTTACTTTGCATTATCAGTAGGAAGGCGTAATTTCGCATAAATAATATAGTAAACGTTAAACAAACAGACAAAACGCACCCACGTTGAGTACATACATAAGTTTACATAGTTATGACTTTTACTCGCAAGCATTTGTTTTGACAATAATGACAGTTGACTGCCTAAAAACTTTTAATTCTTGTGAATTATGTATTATTGTGAATTATGTGCCTTATAAATTGTTTTTTTTTGTTAATTATTTTATGTACAGGCTATGATTGTCGAGTTTCTTGTGGTCTTCTTCTCGTCATACGCCTTTCCGAAGTCATTGTAGAGTCTGACGATGAGCAAGCGCACGCCTTTAGTGCCTATGCTAATAAACTACTTTCATTTAATTTAATTTCATTTCAAAACCGACATATGGCAATAATAATAATAAATACTTTATTGCTTTAAAATAATAACAACACTAATACAATTTAACACATAAGAAAAAAAATTAGAGCAATTGGCGATCTTATCACTAAAAGTAATTTCTTCCAGATAACCAATTGTCATAGAAGAAGCAGTAATAGTATTGGGCAATGCAATTTAGATAAATAAAATACATAAATATAAGTAAACTAAATACATAATGAACATACACATATTATTCAGAAGGAGAGAGGTATAATGGGTTAGGTTTAAGTTTAAAGATAGGGAGAGATGGTGCAGATTTAGTAGATAATGGTAAATCTGGAATAGAGACGTATAGCTTCCACAGTAAAGGAATTTGAGTAGAAGAACGTAGTGTGAGAAGGAATCAGTAGAGTGTGATTAGCGGAAGAACGAAGAGAATATTCCTGGAAGAGGTGGAGAGATTGTTGCTTTAAAGTTCTTGGAATAATTTGAAAATATAATTTAAAAGGTGATAGTGTAATAGGTCGTCTGTCCTATAGACAAAAAAGCGATTTAGGTGAATGACCTTTCGTATTCCGTATTTGGAGCAATAATATAGATTTTTTTATAATTTATGATATTGTATTCAATTGTTTTTATCATCTTGTGTGTTAAAGAATATAAAATTATATAAAAAGGTTTGCTAATTGCTTATGTTATTACTAGAGATGTTCCGACTAGTTGGCCACTAGTCGGTAAAGCCGACTATCCGGCTTCTTACTTGGTGTCTATTTCTCAATAATATGTATGTGTTACTTCCTTGTAAAGAAAATATATTGATGACATTTATCAAACAAAATTAGTATCTTAATTAAAAAACAAATCAACATAATATTTAATGTCATAAATTGCAATACTGTGTGATGATATTTGAAACTATCGTCAAACTAATGAGCTGTAAAAAACTGGAAATTGCAGCGAATCAGCTGTAAACGAAGCGTCACGGGAATCCCTTAAACCGTAGTCGGCTTGGCCGATTAGTCGGCTTATTTACAACCGACTAATCGGCTAGTCGGCTAGTCGGCCAAAGTCATAATCGGCACATCTCTAGTTATTACGCTTTACAATAAAGCTAGTATTAGATCATTCTAGACTTCTGAATTCACTTTTATTACTACATACCAAGCCTAGAGTAATAAAAGTACAGTAAAACCGTTTTAACTATGAATGGAGTAATAATTTAAAACACTTTTTGCGGTTTACTATCGCGTTTATTTTTGATTATTTCAAACCGACTTTTCTAAAGTTTTACATACATCGTGGTTTTAGGTTTTTTTTTTGTTGATATTGCTTCAAATTATAATTCTCCATATCGTAAAAAGAATTATAATAGCATTTTCTTAATGATTTCTGAGATACTCGATACAACAACGAAGAATCTACACAAACATGCAATGCACAATGACAACTTTAAATCGCTCTCCTATAAAATTGCAACTATAGATCCAACTATATCAATTAAAAGAAAATCTACAAAATTTTATATGACAAGCTAATAGCAAGAATCGTACTAATTAACTACAAATAAAAGGGTTTGAGGCTTAGATTATCTGAGCAGAGATCAAAACTTCAAATGTCACTCAGTCGTATGAAACAAAATAGACCAATCACACGCTTGAAAAATGTTGATGTGATTTTTGACCAATGATAATAATCCATTGCAATTGTCTACTGTCACCTAGCTGTCATTACGTTCCGTTACACGCATTTATAAGAAATCGTTTCAATCTTTGCTTATTAATAAATAAATAATAACAAATTGCAAATATTAATGTTTTATTTTGAAGACTGTGTTTAAAGATTTATTATTTATTAGTAAGTAATTTTTCTACATAAAATGGAATAAAATGCATTTAAGTAATGATCAGGTGGTCACAGATCAAACTACACTCAAGCGTTATTTTTTAATACAAGCCAGGACATAATCTCTCATAACTTTATACATTAAATTAGTTAAGCATCTTATAAACCGTTATATTATTATTATTTTATTATCCCTACTACTAATATTATAAATGTGAATGTGAGTTTGTTTGTTAGTTACGCAACAACTACTTAACCGATCATCATGAAACTTTGTACACATATTTTTGGAGGTACTAGAAGTAACATAGGATACTTTTTGTTCAAAAAAAATTATTTTACTATAGTTTCCAACTGACTATAGTTTCAGCTGTTTGGAATCATATTGATTTATTTCTATTGAAATGATCTCTGATACTTGTTTAATGACTTAAATGCGAGCGAAGCCGCGGGTAAAAAGTAGTATGTATATATTAAAATTAACAAAAGATAGCTAATGTTAATATGAGTGTATTGTAGCCTTTATTCATTCTCCTTTAATTACGATTTTATCTTCAAACTAAAGTAGTCCTGCGCATGTTTATTGTGTATTTTTGCAAGGCATTATTGCGATAACGCTATCGCGGCCCCGTCACGCCTACCTTCACACAAACACGCACACACATATACAATCGTACATATATATGTCAAGTATAGTTATTGAATATTACACATAGTATTGTATATCTGACTTTCACAATAGTATGTAAGGGTTGATTTGTCATGCACGCTGTACATTACGTGCTCTTGTTTGAATTAAATAGTTTACTTTGATAGATAAAACGAAATGTATTGTTAGCTTATAACTTTAAGAGTGATTAACAGTGTTATTAATAAATATTATTGGTATCTCTTCAATATATTATTGTACAGCAATCTAAATTAAAGAGACAACTATAATAACTCGAACAAGACATATCGCCGAGTTCTAAGAGAGCGATTTAAAGTAATTAATATTTTAGAAACCAATGAGAAATAGTTTTAATAGTTTATTAGTAAAGAATTTTGGTACATAAATATAGCAAGGGCCCCTGTACTAGGTTCGAAAACCTGTAGGGGTACCCCAGTTATTGAACTAGATGTATGATAGAAAGATAACATATAAACAAAACTGTTAGAATATAAATAAATATAAATATACCAGAATATATACAATTATCAGAACATATCCAAAATCTAACACGAATCAAATTCGCTCCCAAAATTCCCTATAAACAGTCTAGTCCAGGGGTCGGCAGACTTATCAACCAGCTGAACCGAATATCTGTTTATATGTTTGTAGATTTTCCCATGCCTTCAGAAAGCCGCAACATGAACTTTATTATATACTATAATGAAAGTCTAATTTGCTTCAGTGAGTTGTAAGAAGAGCCAGATAATCCTATGGCAAGAGCCGCGGTCTGCCGACCCCTGGTCTAGTCTGATGATGATGACCATCTAGAAAGATGATCATACAATTTTGACTTAGCCTCCAAGTTTACTAAAGGATAAATATATATTTTTTTAATTATCCTATTATATATATATTACGAGACCGACATGTACATAAATTGGTTCTATATAAAGTTTTATTTCCCATCCCATGTCGAATTATATTTTGAAGTGAAACAAAAATGAAAACATTAGTTTAAACTATGTTAGTAAAACCCTAGTTATTCTATTCCTTCTAATTTCGAAATTACAGGCAACTGAAAATAATAAACTAGGTCTCAATGGATCGATTATAACTTCCTCAAACAGCATTTTATTTTATACTAGCTTTTAGTCCCGACTTCGCTCGCATTTAAGTCATTAACACTAGATTTACCAGCTTAAATATACCTATTTCTATCAAAACCAAAAAAGTATATATTTGTTACAAATATATACTTTAGATATAGACATATACATATATGTTATTAATTTGACATTTAATGTAACCACTGTGCAATCTGATTTATAAATTGTTATTTACTTTTTTTTATCAGAGTTAAAATTCAGTTTTTTTTATTATTATTTTATGTACAGGCTATGATTGACGAGTTTCTTGTGGTCTTCTTCTCGTCATACGCCTTTCCGAAGTCATTGTAGAGTCTAACGATGAGCAAGCGCACGCCTTTAGTGCCTATGCTAATAAACGATTTTCATTTCATTTTATTATTTATTGGCAATTATTATTTTATTTTTTTAATTATAAATAAAGTACGGACTATAGATAGCTGGGTACGTCATCACACAGGAGGGATAATTGTGATTCCTTCTTCTTCTTTTATTAATGGCCTCAGATATCTATTAAAGACAATTCTGCCAATGTCGAGGATTCAGGTAACAGTCCAATAAGAAATTACCTACAAAATTTTAATGCATGTTGGGCCTCACGTGACAGGCAATGCCTAGTGTGGGACCATCGAATACTATATTAGGGGCAGATTTTTTACAATTATTTCCCCCCCTCCCATGCTTACGTAATCATTGGTACCTATATCCATTTTTCTTTTAATGTATTTTTTTTATTGATATAATTGCTGACGTAATCACGATATCGAATCCCCCCCCCCCCCCACCCACCATGTCATCAAAAATGAGCAAAGCAAAGACTCCCCCGCCCCCCTCAAGCGCTTACATAATACTTGAATGACCCCTTATGTAATATTATTCTTAAATAATAAATAAATAAAAATAAGTCAAAGAAAATCCCTTAAAATTTTATAATTCCTTATATATACAGGACATAAAAAAATAACAAGATAACATTTTAACACACACGTGAACGCTCATGTCAATAAACCATCATCGAAATTAAACATTGATAATTTATACATACATCTGCTACTTTGAGAGTCCATGTAAATACTTCAAGCAATAAGTGAAATAATATTCAATTGAAAAGCAACTAATCTATTACTTTATTGACAGACTTGGAAATTATCAAAGCAATATTTTTTCCTTAACTGTTTCCAGGAATACTTAATAGGCATTCGCTGGGGGAAGGTAAGCCTACTTTTCAACTATATAAGGGTAGAGCCTTAATAACTAACAGGGGTAATTGGCTTTATTTCTAGTAATTGTGTTTATAATTTTAGCGATTGATACTAGACATACAGGCATTGTTTCAGTGGGGTGAAATGGATTTTACACTCAATATATATTACCAAATTAAACTCCTACACCAGCGGTTCTCAAACTTTTTTGGCGAAAGAAAAAGCCTTAATATAATTATAAAAAACTGATTTATATGTATTTATGAATAATCATATTGCAATGTAATATTTAGTTGGAATATTTAGATGTAACCTTATAATCTCCCTTTGGTAGGTATTTTTTGCAGTATTTTAGCCCTAGGGTTCGGCGGAACACACTTTGAGAATGGCTGTCCTACACCATATCTGGAGCCCGCCAATGGAACATGCTACCACTCAAAACAAAATATCTCTTAATTCTTCTATTTATTTAATTCACTTATAACTTTTCTTCATAAATATGTATGTATTATGTAATGTGTGTATTGTGTATATTTAGTTATTATTTTCTTTTCATTGCACCAAATATCACAGGTCACATCGACAAAGGGTAGCTGGTAGATAATGCCGACGGCATTAAGCTCGCCTATATGAAAAAAATATTTTTTGCAATAAAGAAATTATTATTATTACGATATCAAAACTTAAATAATAAAATATTAAAAATGTTTATTTAATATATAATACGCTTACGATTGTTTGTATTATAATATAAACAATTGTTAATGTGATATCGATACGAGTTCGCGGAAATCGGACGTGATCAAATAAGTAATGCAAGCAAATAATATTCTAGAAGCTTCTCTAAGATTCGTCTCGGTATCAAATTCATTCATATCTCTTTACATTTATACATGCTTTATTGATATGACTTAAAGTTAACAATGACACTAGGCCAGAGGCGGCTCGTCCTAAAGAGCGCTGGTGCAGTGCACTCCCACGAAAATTACAGAAGTAATCTATATTTCTTCATAATACATACTATCCTTACATTACATTCATTCTATTCTACTATGCCTATACAATAGTATATTATATTACCTATATCTACGCCGCTGTAATATAAGTTCTGTAATTTTCGTGGGAGTGCACTGCACCAGCGCTCTTTAGGACGAGCCGCCTCTGCACTAGGCAATGCCTGCACGTGGGACCAATCACTCGACTACCCTAAAGGCGTGCACTTGCTCATCGTTAGACTCTACAGTGGCTTCGGAAAGGCGTATGACGAGAAAAAGACCACAAGAAACTCGTCAATCATAGCCAGTACATAAAATAATTAACAAAAGAAAAACTGAATTTTCATTCAGAAAAAAAGTAAATAACAATTCATGTTCACAAACATAATATGATAAAAACAATTACATATATGAAAATATTAAATAAAAGGCGGTTTGGTAGTAGATCGGGCAATAAATAATAGGATGCAAAAATATATAAATAAATGAAGAAATGACCCAAACGCGTTTCGGGATCAGTTTGAAAGTTCCCGGGCATTTATTACGGGGCACGGGAACCTCCCATATTTCAAAAATATGAGATATAAAAAAAAATTACCAGAAATGTTATGTACATAGGTACTTAATTAATATTTATTCGTAGATATAATATTATTATTTTTTAATATCTGGGTGTTTTATGTTTGTCTTGTCCTATAGCCAGGGAATCCTAGTTTTATGTATGTATGTATATGTATAACAAAATTAATAAAAAAAATCTAGTAAACAGTAGTTTAAAAAAAATAATCTACATAAAACTAACTGTGCAATTACCATGACCATAGACAACTGAAACACTATTTTTCTGTTCTGGACACAGACCAGAGGCGGCTCGTCCCAAAGAGCGCTGGTACTTATATTACCTTATATTAACTCATATTACAGCGGCGTAGATATAGGTAATATAATATACTATTGTATAGGCATAGTAGAATAGAATGAATGTAATGTAAGGATAGTATGTATTATGAAGAAATATAGATTACTTCTGTAATTTTCGTGGGAGTGCACTGTACCAGCGCTCTTTAGGACGAGCCGCCTCTGGCACAGACGTACAATTGTTTAAAATTCACAACACTTAAAAATAAGGATCGTTTTTTGCTATAAAATTTCCTTTCAGTAACCCATTAGAGAAATAACATGGTAGGGTAAGTGTGCGTTTTACTCACATCTTTGACCTTCCTCAATAATCAGGCAATATAGGATAGATAACACTTCCAATAAAAAGACAAAATTTTTATAATCGTAAAAAAAAAAACTTTTGTTTTTCTGGTCCAATCTAGTACAAATAATTTTTATATTAATTTAATAGACTAATAAAATGTAAAAGTGTGTTTTCTTTTCGGGTTTGAGTGTTATATTGCCGGGTTTTATTAATATAGTCGAATGTAACATTTTCTTTTAATGGTTTCTGAGATACTCAATACAACAATGAAGAATCTACACAAATAAACTATGCACAATGATAACTTTAAATCGCTTGTAAATTACTATTTTGTAGATAACTTACCCTGTTACATAACGATATTCTAGTTTCAGGTAAAGACATTGTATTGAAATCAGAAATGAAATGAAATGAAAATCGTTTATTAGCATAGGCACTAAAGGCGTGCGCTTGCTCATCGTTAGCCTCTACCGTGACTTCGGAAAGGCGTATGACGAGAAGAATATCACAAGAAACTCGTCAATCATAGCCTGCACATGAAATAATTAACAAAAAAGTAACAATTCATGTCACATCATTCACAAGAATTAAAATTACATCAGATCCACGCCACGGTGCAACCACACAGGTAACCTATAAAATAATATGACAAACTGATCGCATTAAGTTTTTTATATTTAAGCATCGATTATTCGTGATAACCTGCATTTCTTCAAGAATTAATATATTGAAATTTAATTCTAATTCAAATATCTTTATTGCATGTCACAATTATAATTAAGATGTCAGTACAGTTTAGTGTCAGTGTAACAAACGATCAGGGCACAGCAATATAATAATACAATAATAATAATAAACTAAATTTCATTTACTGTTTCAAATCATTTTCGAATCGTCAATTGAATAAAAGCATTTTAAAATCAAATATGTTTTATATATTTATTAAATACTAGCAGTTGCCCGCGACCACGTCTGCGTAATAATGAAGATATAAAGTACTATTAAGTTTAATGATGTTTCAATGTGTTTCAAAATGTAATATTTCTTTAAAAAACAATTGAAAATATTCTATAGCCTATGTTCATCAGGGATTTTTTACGATTCTAATGGTAAAAGAATTTTTCAAATCGGTCCAGTAGTTTCTGAGCCTATTCAATACATACAAACAAACAATCAAATGTTTCCTCTTTATTATATTAGTAGAGATATAGATAATTAAAAAAATGTATCCGAATTAAATCTATATTCGTAGATGCCCCAAATCCCAATAAAATCGAACGTAATGTTAAAGTTAAATAAAAAATATTACGATATTGTGTTCAAATGTAATCATAAAAATAATATTAACTTTTTTTTTAATGACCCTAACTGTACATTCAAAAGGGGTGTATGGAGTTCACGATTTAATTACAAGGTTATACAAGACACGGGGGCATAGAAGCCGAATAAAAAACATGACACTTTTATGTTTAAATAACACAAAATTATGAAATACAAAGTAACCTTAATATAACGATTTCCTCGATTTAACGAATTTTACGAAATCCCCTAGAACTGCCCGTAAGAGCTAATGCAAAATATACCTTTACATTACGAATACATTTGTTAAAAAACCTTTTTATAACGAATTTTCAATCTTTACAAAATATAAAAAGAAAGTATTATTTACCTCTATTTAACGAAATCAAAAGCAGATTAGTACCTAGGTAAAGCTGAGATTAATATTTCTTTAAAGCCTTGTTAAAACCAACCTAACCTCTGTATAACGAACCTCATTGTAAGAAATTACTTCATATAACGAATTATTTTCTGATTCCCTTCAGTATCGTTATATCAAGGTTACACCGTATATTGTAATTAAGTTTTGGTTATGGATCTCTACAATATAGTATATTATCTTATTACTATTAACGCTTAGAGAATTTAAATAAGTCCTATTGGTTTCACAAGTCACCACATACAACGAAAAAACAAAGTAATAATTAAAAAACAAAAGTAAGTTTGTATTATTATTGTTTCGTCACCCGAATACATTATAAGTAACTCTCCCTCCTATATACCCCCACTTTTAAAAGTGTCAAGATACGCACACACACACACACACGCGTGTCCAGTCTGTTTGTATTTCTACAATGTGCACCCACACACGCACGGTTAGGTATTCAGTTTCCCGCCACCGGTGCGAACACGCACACTAAACACAATGAACAAACAATATATACCAACACAAGTAAATTTAAACTCACCTCAAAATAAATCCATTAGAAAATACACTTGTTCAAACAACTAGCGCTTAGCCTCGAAAACGCGTTGAAAAAACACTAGCTAACATCCGCCGTGTACACAACACTTTTTCCAAACTTTCTGTACAGCCTACTTCCCGCCAAAAACACACAAAATACCAACTGTCAACTTTTATTGGCGCGAATGTAACGTCAATTCAGTTCGAAATTCAAAATGTTCACAAAACTTCGCCGCCGCACTCATAAAAACTAAATATTTAATTACTATAATATTTTGCACTAGATAACGTGTTTTATTATTTCAATGTCATTATTGACGCGGAAGTTATATGACGCGTGATTTCAATCAATAGCGAAAACAATAAAAAGGAACGAAACGCGACAACAGGCCCCCGACAATATTAACACACGTTGTGAGTTAAAAATAAACTATGATTAACTGCCATTAAGATTTGCGACAACTGCGAATACCGCGGTGCCGGCGAGCGAGCGGCCGATTTTTAATACAAATCTAACTCAATAAATATATCTCGAATTAAATAAAAACCCGCGAATTTGTTTTATGTTCCGCCGTCTATTTTCGTCGCGTACATCGGTATCTAATATGAATAATTATCGGCATCGAGCGAACATCGACGTTTAGTTGTCGTTTCATAAAACGCCCGCGTTAAAACTGAGTCGAAAGGCTGGCCGTGTCGGAGCATAGCGCCGAATAAAATAAACAACAATATACCTAAATAAGCGGCTCTACAGGCCACGCCCGTGTGTGTGACACTGCGCCTGTGTGCGTGTGTAAACAAGGGGATAACAACATAACACAACTAGGTGTCTAATAAAACTACTCAATTATATATTATTTTTTAAAACCTATAATTTTAATAACACAATCTAGTTATACAAATGAGTTCCAAAGACAGAGCTTTCATAAGTTTCAGACGTGGATCGCTGCAGTTTGTAGCATCTCGTAGTTGATAAAATTTTAGCAGTTGCTAAGGAACAGAACCTGTGTCCATTGCTAAAAAATTAAAATTTAACCTAAAATAATGTCTTATGTTTAATTATTGTACTTCCGTTATTATTCTAGTGACAAATTGTAATTTTCACATATAAAAAAAATATATTTTTTAATAATAAAATTTAATATTTATTGGTAGTAGTACGGTATTGAGTCGCATTCCCCTTGAGAATAAACATATGACGTCACCGGCGCGTAAACAAACAAACAAACACATGCGCCGCGCTCATGTTTCCTTAATACAATTATTATTTTGAATGTGGAACGCGAACAGGGCGGACGCGCGGCTTCGCTCATTGGTTGCGGACTTACGATTTATTTTTAATTTCTCGAGGTTATGTCTGCTACATTTGAGCCTAGAAGAGCGTCATCAACTCATTGTCTATGCGAATTAATTAGGGACCCGGGCCTCGCAGTCGCGAACCGCGCTCATGTTTTTTGTTCCAAACACGTAAACAACTCTGAAAATAAATAATGCGAATTTTATTATATTATATTTCGCGCGATTTCCGTCCGCATCGGTTTTATTTTATTGTTTTTTTTTTTTGCTGTTGTCGGCTGTTGTTGGCAGCCAATAATAGAATGGATATATTTATTGCAATAATTAAATTAATGGATACGATTTAATATACGCTTTAGATTCTATGTTATCTATTTTACCTTTATTTCAACTGAGATAGGCAGAGTTCGCTATGATCCTTACAAAGTATATTACGTTATTTATTTTTTTTTCATTCATGTTTGCAGGCACTCCTTAGCACAATCATTCTCAAAGTGTGTTCCGCGAAACCCTAGGGCTAAAATACTCCAAACAATACCTACCAAAGGAAGATTATAAGGTTACATCTAAATATTCCAACTAAATATTACATTGCAATATGATTATTCATAAATACACATAAATCAGTTTTTTATAATTATTAATTATATTAAAGCTTTTTCCTTCGCCAAAAAAGTTTGAGAACCGCTGCCTCAGCACATTAATGATGCTATAAGAAAACTTTAACATTTCTTTAACACTGAAAAAGAGCGGTCATTTGACCAAAAGTAACACTAAGTTGTTGTTATAAAAATTAAAACCCATAATCATTAATAGTCATACATTTATTTAAAAAGATTTTGCATTTATAAATGTGTTGTTTGTGGATCCCACATTAGGTCAGTGGGCTTATCACGAATTTAGTCTGGCTTTCGAACCAAGTTCGCTTTAAGCGATTTGTATGGAAATTTGAGCAGCGCCACCGCGTACGGATTTGGAACTACAATATTTTAGATACTTTTTATTAATTTTCGAACGTCTCGATCTTTCGTTCATTTGATAGATTGCTGGTGCTCGTTAGTCGTTAGTAAAAATTCATGATACCGATTGCTAACGGATCCGTCTTGTGGGGTCGAGTGACAATTCGGTTAACAAGGGTAAATTTATATTTGAATAAAAAAATGAACATAAAACTATATTCAATAAAAAGATACTTATAAATTTATAATTTTGGTATCTAGAAGAAACGTCATAAATTTTAAACGTAAATAAAATCTAGTTTTAGAGGAAACTTCTTTGTCTTTGAAGTGGATAATTGTTTTTTGTACATTTAGTCGTTAAAGGATTTTCTATATTTACTTATAAATTGTTATATCTATGCATAATAATCTTAATTAGCACGTTTGCCGAATGCGAAATTATATACAAACTTATTCATACGTGATTTGTTTAGAAAAAACATTAAATTTATGTTTGTTCTATGAAATAAATTACGTAATCAATTCGCTAATTCGCATATACGCACGTATGTTTGTCCAAATTAGTATTTAAGGTACGTTTGCTTGTTGTTTTAATTTTAAATTGATATTTGTTTCAATATGAATCTAACTAGCGGTAATTAAAGAATTGCTTACAATTATACCTTTATCGTGTATTTTTAGTATGTAAAAAGTTAAAAGATTTCAAAAAAAATAATTTTGATTAAGTTACGCCATCTAACGGAAAATAAATACACTAATACTATCCGATTAAAATGAACAGTTCTAGTTATTCCGATTTTCCACTAGATGGAATGTGTAATATTTAATTTATTACGTAACTAAACGTAAATAAATAATAATATATTAATTATTAATCGCTTTTTTTTTAAATAAAATATAAAGTTTTAGAAGTCAATAAATTTTAAGAAAATTTTTTACTATGTGGAATTCATAAGGTGGTCGGTGCCAAAATAATAAAAACATCATTTTGTAAGGTCGCAAAGTAAATGGCGTCGCGAGTTGTTTTTTTATTCTGAATCAAAGTATTTGCTGATATTTTCGATGCAAATGTGATAGTGTTCATTTCTTTATGGCATATTATAATGTAATACTATAGTAAGATTGTCTAATACAGCGTGTTTATTGCGAATATTACCTATGGGGCTCTCACAATGGCGTCGAACGGTCCTGTTGAAACCAATGTAAAAGTACACGAAAATCGCGATTGTAGTATTGAGTTTAACAATTCCATAAGTGATTTTGACGCCGGTGAGAACACTAAACGGCGCAGAGTTACTCACGATTACAAAAAACTGTCTAAACAGGGCTATTTCCCCAGTCTTTCTGCGATGAATAAAAGTGGTTCCACACAAGAATCTAGAGGTGATTGCTCACGTTTCATGAGTTCTTATAGCGTATTCATAGATTGTTCAATTGCTTTGCTGTTTATTTGCATCAATGGCTATAGGTTTTCTTTTGGAGGGAAAAATAGTTAACCTATTTCTTTATCGAGTTACATCATGTGAATTAGGGTCATGATTGTTTATAAACATATATCTTATATTCAATGAGCCTTCTACTTGTTTCTATTATTTTTTATCTAACAATTATGTTATAAGTATGCAAGTATTGTAAAATATATAATAAATAACTATTTTTCATGTTGCAGTGAAGAAAAGAAAATTTGAAGACACAATCAAAGACATTTGCCTGTGGGAGGGTGCCTTGAAAGCACCAAAACAAACAAAAATATGGCCGGTCTTTGATTCGGGAGGATTTTCCAAAATAACCTATTTAGTTAAGAAACAAAATCCTCTTTTGAGTATGAACTTTGACAATAATGTAAACAAGAATGACTTTTGCATATTACCTTTTAAGATGGACATGATTGGAGGCCTACAGAGTGCTATTAAACAGCGAATGCTAACACGGACAATATTAAATGACGAGTGTACTCAAAAGTTGTTCTCATCTGTGTCTCGACAGCTGCAACTAGTTAATACACATCTCCGGGATAGAATGTTCAGATATAAGTATCCAAGAGTCACGAGAAATAACGTCTTAGTCGACACGACAACTCATAGACGTCTGGTCTCGACACTAAAAGCTATGAGATTCCAGCCAATGTTACGACGGTTACCCTGTTATGGGAACCTAGAGTTACCATTGAAGATAAAACAGGAAAGAGATAACCCGTCAATGTTTCCTGCCATCCGAACGGGTGAACATAAAGTAGTTGAAGTTATTAGTGAAGAAGTAAAGATTAAAGTTGAAAAGAGTGAGAGGGATAAAGAAAAAGACAGAGATAGGGATAGGTGAGTGCCCTTTATGTGGAGCTATATAAAAAACTATGTATCAAATAGTAATAAGCAGAATATATGCTAGTTCTAGAGTTTTTATTATGATTACAGAAGAATTATGAAATTCAATAAGTCTATAACTAATATGAATGATTAGCCTTGGTCTCGCATCTGTAATTAATTAATTTATATTTTAATTAATTTATTTACTTTTAGTAAATGGGCACCAATAGAGCGCTTTTACTCGTCAATACAAATATAAATGAAATAAATTTATTAAATTGATTTAGCTGCTGTATACTGGCATTGTCCACTTATATACTAATGTCATAATAATATATTATAAATCTACTATGACGTGGAAGAATAGCTGCTGTATATATTATTATGACATTAGTATGTAAGTGAACAATGTCAGTATACAGCAGCTAAATCAATTTAATAATTAATAAATTTATTTCATTTATATTTGTATTGGCGAGTAAAAGCGCTCTATTTACTAAGAGTAAATAAATTTAATAAGAAATTTCAACCAATCCCACAAAGATCTAATAATTGCTAATTACATTAATGTTTGGTCTGTCAGGTCATCTCACTCGTCGCGTCATTCATCTTGCCATCACTGCCGGCGGCGCGCGCGCATCAAGAGATGCTCTATCGGAGTGCAGTGTCGCAGAGACCAGAAGGGACCACAACCGCAACCGGACTGCTGGGGACCTCTAGCCACTGAACCTTTAGTCAAGGAACTTAAATATCATAGGTACTATGTCTATAGATTTAATATGAAGAAATTACACTTTTACTTATCATATAAGTATTGGATTTCTTATTAAATATGGATTGTCTAGATCAGTGGTACTCAACCTTTTTTTGTTAACGGCACACAAAGTAAAAGATTTTAAATCATATTATTTAATAATATTAACATTATTATATATCTAAAATTTGTCGGCACACTTTTAGAATTTCGTTGCACATAAAAGTGCCACGGTACCATGGTTGAGATTCACTGGTCCAGATTAACGAGGGTAGGTCAATTGAAGCCTCAAGAAATATTCATTCTCTTCTGTCATTTCTTGTTCTGGATTAATCGTCATCATCAGTCCATGTATGCCTCTCGAACTTTATCTAAATTTGTGTTTTAAGATTTTTATATCTTTATTTTGCATTGACACTTCAGGCTTTTGTATATAGTCGGAATCTCCATAGATTTCGGAAAATCATATGATGAGACGATGTAAGAAACTTGCTAATAATATAAATAACCTGTATAATATAAGTACAGTAATGCCCCGCTTTACGCGAGGCATACGTTCCGGAAAAAACTGAAATTCCCGCGACCATAGAGAAGTTGATGACTACATTATGTTTATACGCACTCTTTCGCATAATGCGGGGCAATTGAACGCGAAATTTGAATATCGCGTTATAGTGAAACCGTGCATAACGGGGTCGCGTAAAGCGGGGTATTACTGTATTAATTCCAGTTGTTTTTCACTAAGACTTACGATGAATAATATTTAGTTATGATAACATATGTGTATATATATACTAGATAACACATTCTCTGTTTACCCTTGTTGCAGATTAATGCGTGTTGAAACACATCCGAACGGTGGCGCTCGTGTAGTTTATTTACATCAGCGTGATGTCGACATGCTGTCGGCTTCACAGCAGGAATCATTGGCTAAGGAATTCTTGAAGGTAAGTTAGCTTAGCTATATGTGATGTCTGGTGAATGAGTCGTAGGTAGACTGATGATGGCTGTTGGTCCAGTCTATTGTATTTTGGTAATAAGTTAACCCATTACTTCCCACTGTCCTATTTTTAGGACACTATATTCATATATATATTTTTAACCTATTAAGAGTTTTATTTTTTATTGTTTCTGATGAACAGCAGTGCTCAAATTTTTTTGGCGAAAAAGCCTTAATATAATTATAAAAAACTGATTTATATGTATTTATGAATAATCATATTGCAATGTAATATTACGTAATATTTAGTTAGAATATTTGGATGTAACCTTATAATCTCCCTTTGGTAGGTATTTGTTGTAGTATTTTAGCCCTAGGGTTCCACGGAACACCACTTTGAGAATGGCTGTTCTAGAATAAACCTTGTTCCATGTGGTAGTATTACTTGAGGGTAGTTTCTGAATGTGGGCCTTAATAATGCATACATGTTCTACAGCTGGTATTCTCGGAGGATTCTGAGGGATGGGCGCATTTCGTGTGCGGTGTGGTGAGAGGGGCTGCAGGCTCCTTCCCCTGTCTGCTGGAGTATCTCACTGAAAGGCATTCCACTTTGCCCGTCAAAGCCGGTGTTCTAGCACGAGCCTCCGATATTGAAACGACAACCGTATCCAAATATTATCAGCAGGTAAATTTATGTTACGTATACCTTTTGATTGTTTTACAGGTGCATATACTATATAATGATATGAAGTTTAAATTTTAACATGAAAAAGTAGTTATTGTGACATAACTGTAATAGTTAGACATATGGTGTCGCACAATTTTTTGTAGATATTGATGTCCTCTATAAAACTGTTGTACATCACTTTGCTCTATTGTCAATAATTTCCGCAGTGTACGTAATATAATGATTATTTTCACATTTTGAGTTACATTATTGAAATTTTCATCCGGGTTTTTGAAAATATTCTATTGCCTATGTTCATCAGGGATAATGTAGGATTCTAATGGTAAAATAATTTTTCAATCCGGTCCAGTAGTTTCGGAGCCTATTAGTCTGGTTCACAAGAACCTTTTTAGTGAACTTCTGTCCAAGGGCACCGAAAATTATGATCCAGGGCTCATTCGATTCGGAATGACCTCTAGAAACTTTTTGAAAAATTTCAAGAGGGGCTCGAAAAAATTGCAAAAGTTATAAACAATTTAGTAAAAAAAAGGGGGGTTTGGTTTTTTGCAAATATCTCGGAAACTATTAAAGATATCCAAAATTTGAAAAAAGATCCTTAAAGAGGAGGAAATTTCCTAAAAAAAGTCCTACCTCGCGGAACTCTATCACCAATATTTATAATTTTAATTTAGATACCGAAAATAGCACTAAAAGCGGGTGATGCGCGTTCCGCATGCACCGACCGTTACGGACCTTTGAACAATAAAAATAATTTTAACCCGTTAAATATCATTATTAAGAAAAAAAAAATCCACTTACCTTCTAGACTTCTTGAAATTTTTCAAAAAGTTTCTAGAGGTCATTCCGAATCGAATGAGCCCTGGATCTTAATTTTCGGTGCCCTTGGACAGAAGTTCACTAAAAAGGCTCTTGTGAACCAGACTATATTCAATACATACAAACAAACAATCAAATGTTTTGTCTTTATATATTAGTATAGATTAAAACACCAAATATGTTTGTGTAAGTTAATTTTGGATGGATTTTCAACTGTTATTCCTCATATTGAACTTACTAGAAGATAATCATATATGATTCCACAAGATTCACAATTACCAGCTTGTGATAATTAGAAAACCTCTACATATCATAGTTATTCTCTCCTCATGAGCTGGTAAAGCATCTGGAATGGTTTGTACTGCGTGACGTTATCCAAGAGGACTCTTGATCTTCTGTTATGATTCTGCTTATCACAATGACTGATGATAGCGTCAGGTACCAACCCAGCAGCTGCTACAGTAGTGGATTCCAGCATAGTGCCACATACCAGATTAAGTTTCCTTTGCACTTGTAAGATGGGCGTTGTATATGACTATGATCTGAGATATTACTGTGACAACGATGGTATCACCTACCAGGCTTTAAGGACTTATGAGAAAAAAGGTTAGAGATGAGACAACCTCTATAAACACTGACTCCAGCTGGGTTTTGTCTGATTCTGTTGTCTGTGATTGTAACTCTTTAACTTCACAAGAAACAATTTTTGGCTAATACGTATTTATTCGCTAATTACTTGATCCGTTGTAGCACACAATTTTCGTACTAAAAAATTGCATATTCAATAATTTAAAACATTTTTTATGAGTTTTTATAAAGAGTATTTGAGAAATTTGAAATTAAGGTA
This sequence comes from Tineola bisselliella, assembly GCA_028551675.1. Taxonomy (NCBI): domain Eukaryota; kingdom Metazoa; phylum Arthropoda; class Insecta; order Lepidoptera; family Tineidae; genus Tineola; species Tineola bisselliella. The sequence goes on from JAPWLS010000824.1 coordinate 56,367, forward strand.
AATTTATTCAATAGGTTTTTGTCCGCATACAAGACTGTGATTATGTTGAATTGGAAAGAAATTAAATTATGAACTTCTTTTTGTAAACGCCTCATTAAATAAAACCTAAATATTAGAATTGAATATATAATTTAGTTATTTGTAGAGATGTTCCGACTAGTTGGCCACTAGTCGGTAAAGCCGACTATCCGGCCACTATCGTAGTCGGCGACTAATCGGTAAAAAGGGCCGACTATCCGGCTTCTTACTTTGTGTCTATTTCTCAATAAAATGTATGTGTTACTTCCTTGTAAAGAAAATATATTGATGACGTTTATCAAACAAAATTAGTATCTTAATTAAAAAACGAATCAACATAATATTTAATGACATATATTGCAATTCTACGTGATGATATTTGAAAGTATCGTCAAACTAGTAAGCTGTAAAACTCAAAAAACTTTTTTTGTTATTTATATTTGTCCACATGTCAGTAGTGACTGAAATTGCAGCGAATCAGCTGTAAACGAAGCGTCACGGGAATCCCCTAAACCGTACGTAGTCGGCTTATTTACAACCGACTAATCGGCTAGTCGGCCAAAGTCATAATCGGCATATCTCTAGTTATTTGCAATAAAATAAGCACTATTAACATTATTGTAGTCTGGTATTAGAAAATAAAAATTGAAAGGAAAGACGTAAACCATAGAGAAGTTTTTATCTACTAGCAACATTTTAGCTTGCTTTTGACTTGTCATCTTATGGAAAGGAGTGGATCGCCTCGCTTCTTTTTTAGTTTATTGTCTTGTAACAAGGCTCCGTTTCGTATTTGTCCGACGCAATGTTTTCTTATATAGTTTTATTAAAACGTGTTTAAAGGGAATACAGAAATTTGGAGCGGTAACAGACGTTTCACTGTCAACAGTCGAGCGTCGTCATCGAAAATAACTGGATAAAAAATATGGATTCTATATCGTCGAACAATGAGAAGCCGGCAATGAGTGATTCGCGATTCCATACTATCAAACCAGAAGATTCCGACGCGTTTAGTAATAATGGAATGGAAACTGCAAACTCGCTAGAATTAAAATTAATGCGCGGGGAATTAGTCCGCTTCGAATGCGATCAGTGCGAGTTGAACTTCGATTCTATGGAGTATTTATTGGTGCATAAGCGGTTTCATGTAGACAGGATGATTGTTAAGGGGAAAGTCAGAGGTAAAGGTAAGGGGAAAAGGCGACGCAAGTTCGAATGTGATCAGTGCGATGTTAAAGTGAACTCGAAGTATCATCTCGATATGCACATGACCAAGCATGGCGGTGTCGCGTCTCGGAAGTACGTGTGCGAAGTGTGTGACAGGAGTTTCATAGCCGCTCAGTTCTTGAAGAGTCATATGCATATGCACTCAGACGGGTTTGCTATCAGTTGTGATATCTGCAACAAGACATTCACAGGTCAAGTGTACCTGAAGCTTCACATGCAGCTGCATAATGATGTTAAACAGTTCAAGTGTAGTAAATGTGATGAATTGCTCCCGACTAAGACGTGCCTCAACATCCACATGAAGAAACATACGAAAGTTAAGAATTTTAAATGCGACTATTGCAATAAGCTGTTTGTTTTGAAAGTTATGATGGAGAAGCATCGTGCTACGCATGAAGGTCAGCCGGTTGATTGTCATGTCAAGTGTGAACAGTGCGACCGGACTATGCACGCTTCCCTGCTGCGGACTCATGTTCAACGGGCCCATGTCGTCAGTCACAATGATGATGTGAAGCGTCCGTACAAGTGTCTCACTTGCGGAAAGAGCTTCATAGTTGAGATCAATCTCAATCTGCATATTAAAGTATGTCACCCTGATTTGTTCGAAGAAGATGATGAAGATGATAGTATCTGATTTTGAAATGTACCTCGGATCGGAAGTTTTGTTGATTTTTTTTTGTTTTGATTATTTTTACATATAGACTTTATGTCAGGTGATATAATAAATATAAAATATTGTGTTTAATAAATCGGGGGAGAAACAGCATTGAAATGAATATTGTAATTTTATATTTGTGTTTATAAAATCAATGTATAAGAGAATGAAGAATAGGAAGACAGATTAATAATCTTGTATGGAAGTTTGGAGCTTTGATGAGGTGGCTACAAAGAGATGGTGGGAAGAGATGATGTGATTAGTATGATTAGATCTGGAAGAATAATTTTTGCTAAACTAGAAGTTCTAAAAGAAGACCGAAAGTTCTAAATTTATTAGAAGTAAGATGGTTTGTTTCACTAAAATTGTCATTTATTAAATTTTACATTTTCAGTTATAATATCAAACCTTCTGTGTGGGTTAGTGTTTAAGTTTTTCCTTTTAATGTTAGGAAACGAAATGTAGTTCAATAAAAAGGATTAAGTTGGTTATTTACAGTTTACATGTATTTTTTTGTACAATAAAGTACAAAAGATGTACAAAAAATAATTCTTAAAAGTGGCTGCATTTAACATGTTGAAGACCGCATTGCAAAATCGTATTTTTTACATATGGACTGGCATTTTTTTTACATGTATTATTTTTCAAATATATTTTTTTGTGTTGTATGTATTTAAATCATGCCCGTTGTTGCGGAGTGACCCACGGTGGGCATGCGGTCTTTAAGGTGTAAAACCAGCGGTTCTCAAACTTTTTTGGTGAAAGAAAAAGCCTTAATATAATTATAAAAAACTGATTTATATGTATTTATGAATAATCATATTGCAATGTAATATTTAGTTGGAATATTTAGATGTAACCTTATAATCTCCCTTTGGTAGGTTTTTTTTGCAGTAAACCATTATGAGGACGGCTGTGTTAAATAATTGGAGCACTTTCTAAGGCGTCTATTATAGATGTTGATTGCCTTCCAGGTGCAGCAGTCGTATTCAGCAGGCACATTTCGCTGCGGCCCATTGCATCAGATATCGTTGGTCGGTACAGTCCACGAGGAGGTTGGCGGTTACTTCCCGGACATGCTGCATATGTTATCGCAGTGTGTTTTTCTCAAACTTGTAAGTGTAATTCACTGTAGCTCGTGGTTTTGTTTTGCATATACTATCTACGGTATGTGTTTGTGTGTCTGTTTGTCTGTGGTGATTAATTAATAATAAAAATAAATTATGTATTTTCTAAAGCCCTTTGGAACAATCTCATCTATAAAGATTTCATAGTTCCTTCTTAGTGTTTAATTAGTGAGGGATTGTTTATATATTATAAAAAGTGAATTTGTTTTGAGACTGTTTTATTATTATTTTTTATGCTATTTAGACTGACATTTTATTATAATTTTGTATCTTTTATAATTGACTCCTCCTTGCATGGTGTATTGGAATTGACTGTAAGACCATGCAAGTGACTGTGCTTAAATAAATAAATAATATCTCACTTGTGTAATATTCCAGACAATGCCATGGGGTCCAATGTCTGCGGTAGAGATGGAGCCGCAGGAGTCCAATGATGGTCCTATCCTATGGATACGACCGGGTGAGCAACTAGTGCCTACTGCCGAGTTGGGGAAGAGCCCCATCAAGAAACGAAGGTAGGAGCACATTGTTCCATCAGTGGGCTTATCACGAATTTTAGTTTGGCTTTCGAACCGAGTTCGCTTCAAGCGATTTGTATGGAAATTTGAGCAGCGCCACCGCGTGCGGATTTGGAACTACAATATTTTAGATACTTTTTGTTAATTTTCGAACGTCTCGATCTTTCGTTCATTTGATAGATTGCTGGTGCTCGTTACTCGTTAGTAAAAAATCATGATCCCGATTGCTAAAGGATCTGTTTTACTTGTGACAGCTCGATTCGAAAGCCAGACTAAATTCGTGATAAGCCCACAGTTATGTTGTTGGTATGCTCATGTCTTTGTGATTTTAGAGCTGGCATTAATGAATTACGTAACCTGCAATACTTGCCACGTTGGAGCGAAGCCAGGGAGTTTCTGTTTGAAGATAGGACGAGAGCTCATGCTGATCATGTCGGGCATGGCTTGGATAGAATCACCACGGCAGCAGTTGGTATGTTATTATCATCCAGCTATTCTTCTACGTCATAGTAGATTTATAATATATTATTATGACATTAGTATGTAAGTGAACAATGCCAGTATACAGCAGCTAAATCAAATTGATAATTAATAAATTAATAATATTTGTATTAACGAGTAAAAGCTCTCCATTGGAGCCCATTTACTAAAAGTAAATAAATATAAAATAAAATAAAAAATCTTTATACAATAGGCATGCGAACAGATTTTTAAATTGCTAAGTAAACTAAGTATATTGCGTTTTTTAAATATCGGTTTTAAATTATAGTGGTCATGTGACGTCACGCCCTGATAAACATGCAACTTAACGAACGAAGTAAATAAAATAACACTTATTAAATATTTTTCGCGTGTTAAACATGAATTCCAAACTTTACAAGAGTTGTGTAGAATTTATTAAGCTATAAATAAAACTTTTGTCTTTATTTGATGCTATAAACTCTCCCAACATAAACAAATCAATTCTGGGCAAATTTGAGCTATTTGAGTTAATAAATCCTTGTTCCATTGTTGTCAATTATTAGATAATTATTTTTTCACCAAACAGCGAACAAACAACGAGTTAACTAACTTGAATGATGTAAAAATTAAATAGAACACGTAGCTATCACGAAGTAGAACAACACAGCCCTTTCCTTGACACTGACATATTTACTGGGCCTTGACGTCATTCTCCCTGATTGGTGTTTCAATGAGCATGGCCGATTGCAGTATTTTGTACTTTTATTTTATTGAAAATCTTAATAATCTCAATTTAATTTACAAAATTGAGTAATTCATTGCAATACTTTTAACATTTTTTCCCACTACAATCATTATTCCATCATGTTTTTAATACTGTCCACACGCCTATTCCAAACTTTCCAAAAGTTGTGTAGAATTTATTAAACTATAAATAAAACTTTTGTCTTTATTTGATGCTAGACACTCTCTCAACATAAACAAATCAATTCTGGGCAAATTTGAGCTATTTGAGTTAATAAATCCTTGTTCCATTGTTGTCAATTGTTGGATAATTTTGACTGGTCTAGTAAATCTAGTGTTAAATTATGTGTGTGTACTTGGCAGGTGTTTTGAAGGCGATTCACTGCGGCGACGAGAGCGATCGCGGTCGCATCACGAAAGACGTGGTCGCATTCCACGCGGCCGACTTCAATAAATTAGTCCAATTGCTGCAGCTCGACCTCTATGAGCCACCTATATCGCAATGTGTTACTTGGTATGTAATAAAACATAGCTTTATATGGGGCATTCTTTTACAAACTGAACACCTTTCTGACCCACACATTTTTGATTTGACTGAAACTTTTTTTTTATTGAAACTTTATTGAAAAAAAAAGAGACCCGTATTTTTTATTTTTTTATTTTTCACAATATTTTAGACGCTAGCCTGAACTGAAAATTCGCGATTTTGATGATTTTGGGCTTGAAGAGTAATTTTCAAAAATTCACAACTCCGGTTCTATTTGTGATACAGACAGGTTTTTTCTATCATTTTAAAGGTAAAAGAACATGCTTTAAGAATAAAATATTTTTGAAAATTTTTTATTAACAATTTAAGATTATTATTAACAATTTAAGATTATTATTAACGATTGAAGTTTTTAAATTGATTTTTAACAATTGCCCCCACCTCGTATCGAGTTTTAAGTATTACCATCATATTCTTCGTTAAATTGTCTTTCAAAAACAGATTTTTAATCGATGGACAAATTATTATTACTATCGGAAAAAAAAATAATTAACAAGCGCGCTGCTTCGCATATAGTCCAATCAATGAATAAAGAAAGTGGAAAAAATTCTAACTCGGACAAAAAAAATACAGCCGTATAGGAAAAAAATAATAATATGAGTGTCTGTGTGGAGCAACTCGTGCCGAAATGGCGAACCTAACCTAAAAAATTCCGAAAGTTCGAAAAAACGGTTTTTTTAAATAAAAAAAAAATAATGTCTCCGATCAGAAAAAGTTAAATTAGAACGTTGTAGGTATTAAAAAAACACATCGATTCGTTTTTGTTGAGTTTAATTCGGTGCATAACTTATCGAGTTATTTTTAAAAAATCATCGAAAAATACCATTTTTTGTTTTTATAATAACTTTTTTAATTTTTGGTTTTCTTTTTTAAAATTCACCAAAAAGGTAGGTATTTACTAGCCAAATAAGCTCGTTTTTGTAAAATTAAAAAATATTAATTTTTTACCGAGATACATCGAGTTTTCGAAAAAAAGGTGTCTTCGGAAAATGGCCACTCTTGCCCTAGAGAAGGTCATAAAAAATCGTCCGGGTACGCATTTTCTTCATGAAGAGTTGTACTTTCATGCTATTAAAAAAGGTAATCGATTTTTTTAATTTTTAAGTTCCAAAAATGACTTTGAATAATTCTTTTTTTTACAATGACGTGTTTGGGCCATATTTTATTCATTTTTTTTTAAATCTCGGCTGTGGCTTAAATAGGTTACTCACATTTTTTCACGAATTTATTTGAGCTGCAGTTAATAATGTTATTCTGAACGGGGTACTTTTAATATGATATTGAGATATTAATCAAGTATTTTTTTTAATACAATGATGTGTTTTATTTATATGTACTTATTATTGATATTATGTTTTCTATTTGTTATAAAGCCTTCTCGACGAACAAATAAAAGTATTTAATCAAAAATATATAATATTAATGTATATTCCAAAGAAAACCGATGAGAGACAAGAAAGAAAGGCGCGCAGTATGGCCCGCGCGCCTATGCGAAGCAGCGCGCTATGTTAATTATTTTTTTTCCGATAGTAATAATAATTTGTCCATCGATTAAAAATCTGTTTTTGAAATACAATTTAACGAAGAATATGATGGTAATACTTAAAACTCGATACGAGGTGGGGGCAATTGTTAAAAATCAATTTAAAAACTTCAATCGTTAATAATAATCTTAAATTGTTAATAAAAAATTTTCAAAAATATTTTATTCTTAAAGCTTGTTCTTTTACCTTTAAAATGATAGAAAAAACCTGTCTGTATCACAAATAGAACCGGAGTTGTGAATTTTTGAAAATTACTCTTCAAGCCCAAAATCATCAAAATCGCGAACTTTCAATCCTGGCTAGCGTCTAAAATATTGTGAAAAATAAAAAAATAAAAAATACGGGTCTCTTTTTTTTCAATATAGAACCCGTAAAAAAAGTTTCGGTCAAATCAAAAATGTGTCGGTCAATTTTTGCCATAATATCTGTTCTGTGTGTGTGTAAAAGAATGAAGTGGCGAAACGCGTCGAGACAAGTCATTGCAAGTTGGTGGAGGTTATTTTCCTTCATCGACCTAATGTAGCGGGAATTATAAGGAAAATAATTTTAAATAATTTCCTTTTGTAATAGGTTAGAGGAAGCCAAATTGAATCAGTTACGTCGCGAGGGTGTGCGGTATTCGCGTCTCTCTCTATGTTCGGATGACGTCTACTTCTTACCGAGAAACATTATTCATCAGTTCCGGACAACATCGGCCGTCACGTCTGTCGGTTAGTATGGGATACTGGTCTTTTTAACTAACACGTCGAAGACCGCATTGCAAAATCGTATTTCAATTTTTTTTCACAAGCCGAAAATACTTATTTAAGAAGATTTGAGGTTTTGACGTTCAGTCTGTCAGTGTCATCTTTCTTGTTTCTTCTGGTCTTTTTATTGCCATTGTGATAATTATATTTTTAATCCATTTTAATCTACACTATTATTTCACACAAGTTCCTCGAAATATGTATTTAAATCATGCGCACCGGTGTACAAGCGGTCCTCAAGTAAAACGCGTCCAGTGCCCACCAGTGTACAAGCGGGCCGGTGATATTGACGGAGTGACCCATCGGTAGGCATGCGGTCTTTAACGTGTTAAGCTAGTGTAGTGGAAATGACTGTCTTGTATTGGCTTCGAACTCTCCATCAGGTAGAGTATGGACAGATGCTGGTCTACTAAAAAGATGACCAAGTAATTGATGATGTATTTTTTGATATTTGACTCATTTTGTGTATGTCCAATGTTTTTCTAATGAAATGAAACCTTGGATGCCTAACACTGAAATCAAGGTCATGGTTAGGTTTAGTTTGGGGCCAGATCAAATAGTCACGTACATTTTAATTTCAGCTTGGCATTTAAGACTGAAACAATATTACCCATCGTCCGAAGCATCGTCGCCGGCTGAAGAGAGATCAGATCCCACTAAGGTTTCCAATCATACATCAACAGGTAAGTTATTCGCATTTGTTATTAGTGGTCCAGAGTGAGGATGCTTTGAAAGAAAAAATCACATGAAATCATAATTCAGCAAGAATAAATAAAATTATTTTATAAAATTAACTAATTAGTGTAATTCAGAAATCCACCTCAGTAGTTAAAGGTTAACATTGTATTTGTGCAGATCCAAAGCCGCCGTTATTGAAGAAACACAAAGATGACGTCATCGAGATGCGCTCCTTGGGCACTAAGAAGCTGCAGGTGACAGAGGACCGCAAGAGCATTGGCATCAGCAGTATGACCGAGAAGCAGGAGGAGAAGAAGAGTCATTCGCACAAGCATAAGTCCAGTGATAAGCACAAAGACGAGAAGCACAGGTATTATTATGACTACCCACAAAATTACATTAAGACAATATAGGTTATAAATACCCATTATTGTTGTTAAGTAAATGGAGTTTTATTTATAGGGTAGTTTTGAGAAATAATTGTAAAACACTACTGATAAATACAATATTTAGTTGAAATGTAAAATCAATAATAGTAAAAAAAACTTAAACACCTATAGTATATCAAGACTAGGGCTTCCAATCCCGCAGCCTGTGTTCAATCTCGGTATTTACGGGACTGGGAATTTTCAATCCCGCGGGATCCCGGTATTTGTGGGACTGAATGTTGACAAAAGTTTTTATGACGTTAATGACGACGCGAGAGGTCGTCCGCATGCTTCTTTCCAATCCCGCAAATAACGCACCCGTAATTCTGCAGCACGCGAGATTGGAAGCCCTAATTAAGACATACATGTAAAATAATTTCAGAGCGGACAAATCTCACAACAGCGGCAGCAGTCACAGGAAGCACTCTTCGAGCCGGTCACACAAATCTTCACACCATTCGGATCGGCCGAAAGAGAAGGAGCACAAGTCGGACAGAGAGAGAAAGCACCAGAAAGACGAGCGCATGGAGAAGCAGAAGGCGCCCACGAGGCCCGAGGAGAGTGTGAGACCGCCTGATTAATGCCTACACATTGTGCAAGTATAGTGAATTGGTATCTGACGTCTGCGGCTTCGCTGTATTCAGAAATTACACTCGAGCATAGATTATCTGAGTAAAGATCATAACTTCAAATGTCACTCAGTCGTATGAAACAAAATAGACCAATCACACGCGTCAAAATTGTCTGACCAATGATAATAATCAATCGCAACTGTCTACTGTCACCTAGCTGTCATTACGTTCTGTTTATATCATTTATAAGAAATCGTTTCGTTGGTTACTTATTAATATATATACTGGATATTTGATATATAAGTACTATATATGCAACATTATTACTATTTTATTTTGATTACTGTCTAATGGTTGCCGCGTTTAAATATTTATTATTTATTAGTAAATAATTTTGACTGCATAAAATGGAATAAAATGCATTTGAGCAATGATCAGGTGATCAAAGATCAAACTACGCTCAAGTATTATTTCTGAATACGAGCCTTCAATTATTGAAACTGATTTTCAGGGGGGTAGTTTTTCAATTTTATATATCTCAGTTAAATAATACTGGTTTATCGTTCTCTGATGTATGTACATGAAACTTACTAAATTATTATTCTTTAATTATAATGATAAACCCCGAGGTTGTAGGATCTGAGCCGACAGATGGCGCGCGAGTCGCAAATTTAAAAGCGAGTATCCGCCTGTCACGTGTTCAAGCAACTTGAAAGTGTACTTGCACAATGCAATGTGAAATATTAGGTTTATTGTTTTTAAGGGTTGGTCTCTTAGAGGCCGCGGCGACGCAGGAGACACGCGGTTGCTGAAATTACATGCGAATCAATGTTTGTTGGACAGTGTGAACTCTGATTAACGTCATACTACCTGTAATGTCTAAATGCTATGGTTGGTTTACCTTGTTAACCATACAAAGTAACATCACAATCATTCTTAACACTAGAACTACCAGTCGGTCAGTATGACCTATTTTACGTCGTCCTATTTTTTTAGTCGTCGAAGCGACCACACGTATCCTGATGATGCCACGTGAAGTGGCGAAACGCGTCGAGACAAGTTATTGAATGTTGGTGGAGGTTATTTTCCTTCATCGACCTAATGTAGCGGGAATTATAATTTGTGGCGCTCGATTCTACAGGTCGAAAATACTTCTTTAAGAAGATTTGAGGTTTTGACGTTTAGTCTGTCAGTGTCATCTTTCTTGTTTTTTCCTGTCTTTTTATTGCTGCAATGCATTGTGATAATTATATTTTTAATCCGCAATATTATTTCGCATAAGTATTTCTAAAAAATCATATTGACGGGTTGGTAGTTCTAGGGTTAATAACGACAACAATACATAATTATTAAGTAATAAACAGTTGCTGAAATTAATAAGAACTGCAGCTGTGTAAGTGGTACGATTATATTTAAAAAAGAGATATTTGTTCTCTCCATTTAACGACAACTTTCAATAACGTCGTAAAATGACGCTATATAGAGTTTACACTGTTTATAATAATCTATTAGTGAAAATGTCCGGTGTTAAAACTATATTCAAAGGTTTCAGACCGCGTGTTTTATGTGATAGGAAGAAAATGAAATATATATATAAAAAAAATTTAAAAAGAAATGTTTGGAAATCTTTTGGTTCTTATAAAAATACTTGCTATAGAATTCGTTTGACAAAATTAGTCGAGTTTTATGATTATGCGAATTTTTTATTTTAAAAAAACCATGGCTGCATTTTATTTTTATTTATTTAAAAATAAATAAATAAATTTTGTGGTCATGTTCAATATTCAGGTTTTAAATGTGTAAAATTATATTGTGTCCCTTTTTTTGTACATGAAAAAAGACGTATATGCATATTTTTATTATTATTTTTTTAAATATATATAGTTAAAATTAATTTATTTGCTAAAAAAAACATTACCCAGTATTATACATATCTAATTATTTCTAAGCTATCGTTACGTAGGTGTGTCCTGTTTTCAGTTTGTTTTCTTCTTTCTCTCTTCTTATCTTCTTTCTTGCCACTTGTTTGGAAATGTAACCTCTTTTGGGGATTGTATCGGCGGACTGACACTTTTTAATTATATTGTATATACCTATATATATATTTTTTGATTGAATAAAGTGTTGTTTTGGGTTATTTAAACAAAATTTAACACTAGATTTACCAGCTTAAATATACCTATTTCTACCAAAACGAAAAAGTATATATTTGTTACAAATATATGTAAAATAATTTAAAATTCATAAAATTAATTCTTCTGTTATAAATTAAAGAAGATTAGAAGAATTAAAGAAAATGTCACACGCGCGGTAGGAATTTTAATTTGATCTTGCAAGACCAGTCGTTTTGACTGGTCTGGTAAATCTAGTGTTAAACTATGGACAAAAGTTAATTTGTAAATTGTGCCCCAGTGTAATGTAATATCTGAAAAAGTAAAAAGAGTGTTTTATTATTATTTTAGTTATAAGTGTAAACTTTATTTAATTATTGTTTTTTAAATATGATTTTTTTCTCTGTAAAGTCGTATGGGCTTAATTTCAAAGGATTTCAAAGGCACTATAGGTTAATTTCCAAGTCGTACACACTATATCTTTGTGAAAAGGTTAATTTATTAAGCAATACAAGTTGTTTGTGATTTTGGTCCATCTTGATAATATACTATAATATTTCAACAGTATTTCAGTTGATTTGTTCTTTAGATTATTTTAGTTAAAGTTTTTTTTTACACTAAGTCGTAAATATCGATTCATTTTATCGATTTTATGTTTGTTGTTAATTATGTTAAGACAGTAAGAGAAAAACTCTTAAAATTTCCTGAACAGATGTTCGCTTTACCCATAGATGTGTGACCAGAGTTCCGAACCAAGTAAACGTGAAACGGTGTAGTACGATGTTAATTTTGGCATAATAATAGGAAAATATAGATTATTTTTTAACTTTCGATGGCTGATTGATAATTGTATAAAGTTTGACAGGCATGGAGTTTGTAAATTTTATTTGGTTTAATTCATAAATTATTCCAAGTGGTACATCGTGTTTTTTTATAAGTCTGCTAAAATTTAGAAACTAGTGCCTATTTTGAAACGTGCGCGCCCTCTATGTCTGTCATATAAAACTGATTTCTGGTTATGTCTGTCATATATACTACATATGAATACAATTAGATATGTATATGTTGAATAAGTAGAAAATTGGTCTCTAAAAAGAGCTTCTTTCATAGAATTTTGTAGTTTTAATTGAAATCGATCGTTCAGTGACTGAAATGAGTGGTTGCGGTGGTGTGAAGCCCATTGTGATGTAATATTTATATAATTTATGGCTTAGGTTAAATTATTGTTCTCGTTTCCTATATTATTATTTTTAATAATCAATACATTATTATAATAGATATGAGTTTTATTTTCATTTCCCTTCCTACCTTGTTTCCTTATTTTACATAATTACGCATGTAGGTGTTTTTTTTTCTAAATTGTCCAAAATTAATAAACTTATTTAATCAAAAAAGCTGGTTTCTGTAATTAAAGTTCTACGTCTATTTACTAAGGCAGTAATTGATGTTACATTTTTGGCAAGTTCAAGCTCGATCGAACGCTTGTTTTTCCATTAGGCTTAGGGATTGCGTTTGTGTGCATTGGTTACAGAAATTGCATGCATGTTGGGACTCAGTGGATGAAGGTTATGGATTCTGCACGTATCTCATGTAGCAATATATATATTTGTTTAAATACAGGAAAGAAAACTGTCAAAAGAAATGAAAATACAAAAGTTCTGTAATAAGTTTTTTTTTAAATTTTCTTTAAATCTAAACATGCTATACCCCAAAAATCACATCCTTGTCATTATAATTGAAAAATAAAATATATCAAAAAAAAAAAAAAAACAAAATAAAATTTAGAAAATGATCCTTATTATCACGATTTCAAAGAAGAAAATTAAAAATATAATACATAATTATGATAAAGAGCCCTTTAAAAAAAGTACCCACCATTATTATTTCACAAATAAAACGTTTTCTAGAAATTATTAAATTTACAAAAAGAGAGGCAGCCAGTTAAATTTATTTAAAGGGTTTCTTTTTTACAAACTTTAATAATTAGCGACCATATTTATAGAAAATCTGTCACGGTTCTTTAAATCATATTTTGCTATTAAGTTTACTGAAAAAATACTTTCATTAAAAAACGCAGAAATCTTGCAACAGTACCTCAGGTTTAACAATCTCATGATAACGGAATAAAATTAAAAAAATATATATCCTAAATTAATTCAACTAAAAAAGAATATTTACAATTGATTGATATAAAAATATACTTTTAAAAACAGCCATTTTTTCATTATAAATCTCTATACATAACTTATTCAGTTGAATATACTAGAGAAGACATCACAGAAACAGCTTTATTGGTCCAGACCTTCAATAGCCAGTGTGGTTTATGAAACCACGTGACTGTCTTTGAATTAATTTTTTTCGCAAAATATCTACTTTGATATCTCCTATAGTATATATAACTCAATGATATAACTACATATATATTTCACTATATCTATAAACTAAAAAAAGGTATGTACGTATATACCAAGCCCGATAAAATCTTCAAGTACAAATTCATTTTAAACAAAGGGCCTGAAGTATCCACATGGATGAAGTATTATATATGTTCAATGCGAAAGAGCTTGTAAAAAGAGATCTTAAAATGAAAATCGCATCCACTATGCCGGCTTCATACGGTTCTTAAAGGATGGAGGAAGGAAGCTAGTTGTAAATAGGAATTTAAACATCTAGTACAATATTAGGCTCTGGTGGCAAGGTAAAAGGTTATGGAAGTGGGCTTGTGTAATGCAGAAACTGCTAGTTACCGTTAGATGGCACTGCTCAACACTTATCTCACAACTGACATTTTCGATACAAAGTATTAATGTCATTCAGAAAGTAAAAGTTATTTAAAACGGATAAGTAGAAAAATTGTAATAAAATATTTATGAATATTATCATAGTTAAAAAAAAAAAACCTAAAATGCATGATACAAATATTATCAGCGCCATCTACCGGGCACTAGCGTAAAAGAGCTATTGTACGCAGATACTTTCAATTGCTACTTAAAACTTAATATAATTACAATAAAAAAAAATAATTTCATTAATTAATTTCCACATTTTGCCTAATTAAAAACAATACTTTTTCATATACTATATAATAATTCACTAAAACACCGCTTACGTACAAAAGTACATACATGGAAAGTGCAGGCTTCGAAGTTAATAATCAGTTATTTCGTTCACAACCCACTGTGGGAGCTCATAGACCTGGGGCACCACCACCCCCACTGGCCACATGAACGAGATGTAACTGGTGCATTAAAATAAATATATAGGAACAAGTAAGGGTCATTGATCACTCTTCAATAATCTCTCAGGTTCTACAATCGCTGTCTCCTCTGGTTTTATAGACGGATCTTCACTCTCCAAAGGCCTGAAAGACCAGTTTCCCGCGCCGTCGAACTCCAACACGTGCGTGTGGTATTTCCTGAAAAAACATTTCAGTATTGTAAAAAGACTAAAATATCTATGGTATGCAGCGTCATCTATCCGTGAGAACAGTGGGCTTATCACGAATTTAGTCTGTCTTTCGAATCGAGCTGTCACAAGTAAAACGGATCCGTTAGCAATCGGGATCATGAATTTTTACTAACGACTAACGAGCACCAGCAATCTATCAAATGAACGAAAGATCGAGACGTTCGAAAATTAACAAAAAGTATCTAAAATATTGTAGTTCCAAATCCGCACGCGGTGGCGCTGCTCAAATTTCCATACAAATCGCTTGAAGCGAACACTGTCATGATTATTAGCTCAAAAGCACCACTTTTAGTTTACACTTAACTTACCAAACGCTAGGTCTATGCGTGATAGATAGTAAAGTAATTCCTTCCTTGACAGCCTCCTCGTACATGACTACCTCCGTTTCCATGGAAACCGCACTGGTGCACTCGTCCAGGAGCGCATACACCGGCCTGCAAGATACATATATAGGTTTATTATATACTAGCTGTTGTCAGCGACTTCGTTCGCGTAGTAATGAAGATATAAAGTTTAATGATGATTCATATTTCAGTCAACAGACAACGCCTATCACACATCTGTCGCAAAACCCGTTCTTAGCGAACATCTACTAACTATAAACTACCTCACTGCCAAATTTAATCTTTGTACGTCAAGCTGTTTTCGAGATTTTTATAGTATAAATATTCTATTGCATATTTTAACATGAAAAAGCAGTTATTGTGTCAGAACTGTAATAGTTAGACATATGGTATTGCAGACTTTTTTTTGTAGATATTGATGTCCTCTATAAAACTGTAGTACATCACTTTGCTCTATTGTCAATAAATTTTTTTTCACACTGGTTTACATTATTGAAGTTTTCATATGTATCCCTAAAGTTTTTGAAAATATTCTATAGCCTATGTATCAGGGATAATGTACGATTCTAATGGTGAAAGAATTTTTCAAATTGGTCCAGTAGTTTCGGAGTCTATTCAACACATACAAACAAACAATCAAATGTTTCCTCTTTATATATTAGCACCAATAACGAAGAAGAAAGTCACCTATGATAGAACATTCTCGCCATGGCCATCCTCTGCTTCTCCCCTCCACTCAAAGTTGCTCTCCAATCGCGAGTGGCCCTCAGCCCTCCGTGTCTGGCCGCACACGCATCCAAGCGGACCACTTTCAATATATTAGTAGCTCTATCCTCAGCCTCCAGATCACCGACGGCGACACGAGATGGGTACGTCACTTGATCTATTAGAGATCCTTCCGACATGTACGGTCTGCGAAAATAATTAAAAAACATCACTTATGAGATACGAAGTTAGTAGCGCCATCTAGCGGTTACTAGCGAAATCAACATTCAAAAGTTCTTTATAAAAGTCTGGCATTATTAACCACCATATTATGATTACACAAGACAAGTATGATTTTAACATTTAAAGTTGTATAATTGTCAGAAACCATTGAGAGAACGTCAGCGGAGACATATTACCTTTGTGGAATATAAAACATGATAGGCCTTGAGGTGCAATGCGTGAATTCCGTATCATTGAGGGAGTCGCCGGAACAATGCAGACACGAACAAGGCCGCGGCACCCGTAGCTCGCCACCAAACACCGGCCAGAGACCAGATATAATTCTGAACAAGCTGTAAAATCAACGCATATATTAATACCTTCTTACTCTAAATTATGATGAAACTGAGACAGTCCTCCTGTGTCAGTCATAGAAAGGCTTAAATTGGATTAGTTTTTAATTATTATTATTATTTTAATTAATCGGATTGTTAATCATCGCACAGGACGGTTTGGGAACCACCGGTGAATTCTTTATGTATACACTTAAATATTTGAATAAAGTGTACACCAACTAAAATAAATTTGTTGGAAAGACATTACACAAATATTTAATTCATTTTGAGTCATTTTATTGATTTTGTTCATTTGATGACAATATTGTCTGTTCAATGTGAGCTGTCATGAACTCTCATGGCAATATATAAAATTCATTGGAATGACAGTGGCGCCATCTGTTGAAAGTTGGTTGTATCAACTCAGAAACCTTCGTGGGCTCACAACAACTTTGCTAAACATCATCACATGATCAAATGCATAGTTTACGATTCTATAAAGGACTCACAAACAAACATTTATTTATATATATAGATTTATTAAACCCGGTTAATCAAGCATCTGATTGACTACCAACCTGGACTTGCCGCATCCATTGGGCCCGACGATTAGCAGATGCGTGCCTGGCTCGATGTCCAGTGTCACTCCGCTGGCGACGACATCGCACGCGGGTGTCACGATAGGCACATTACGCAACCGGATCGATAAATCATTCGTGTATATTATTTTACCTAAAACAATATATATATATATATATATAACAATATTAGACCGGTTCAAAAAAATCGACTAATTTTTTTTTCAAAACCCGCAGTGAAATATCTTCCTAGTCATGAAAAAAGAAGCCTGTGAAAACGGGAGCTCTTAATATCAATTTTGAAAGGTCGCTCATCGTGAATTTCTATTTTACGTTTAAATAACATAGGAAAATAATTTTTTTAACTTTGGAATAACTTCGCTTAACGAAAATAAAACTTATCTTAAATTGTAAAATAATTTTTTTCGAAGATAAGTTTTATTTTCGTTAAGCGATAAAATTTATTTATATCACAATTTAAGAAAAAAACGTTAAATTGATTACATATTGAATTTTATCGATTCTACAGGCCAAAAATACTCATTTAAGAAGATTTGTGGTTTTGACGGTTAGTCTGTCAGTGTCATCTTTCTTGTTTGTTCTGGTCTTTTGATTGCCACAGTGCATTGTGATAATTATAGTTTTAATCCGCAATATTATTCCACACAAGTCTCACTAAATATGTATATCTATTTTTTGTAATATATATTTAGTATTATTATTAGAGATGTTCCGACTAGTCGGCCGCTATCGTAGTCGGCGACTAGTCGGCAAAAAGCGCCGACTATCCGGCTTCTTACTTTGTGTCTATTTCTCAATAAAATGTATGTGTTACTTCCTTGTAAAGAAAATATATTGATGACATTTATCAAACAAAATTAGTATCTTAATTAAAAAACAAATCAACATAATATTTAATGACATATATTGCAATTCTGCGTGATGATATTTGAAACTATCGTCAAACTAGTGAGCTGCAAAACTTAAAAAACTTTTTTTGTTATTTATATTTGTCCACATGTCAGTAGTGACTGAAATTGCAGCGAATCAGCTGCAAACGAAGCGTCACGGGAATCCCCTAAACCGTAGTCGGCTTGGCCGATTAGTCGGCCGACTAGTCGGCTTATTTACAACCGACTAATCGGCTAGTCGGCCAAAGTCATAATCGGCACATCTCTAATTATTATTTATATATTTATAATTTACTACCTTTTACCAGCGGTTTAAGTTATTAAATAAGTATCAGAGATCATTTCAATAGAATCAATATGGTAACTATAATATATTTTCTTGTTTGGCTGGGATTATCCATTTTTAAAAATTACTACATACAATGATATTTCCTAACCTGAAAAATTCAAATAGTTTTATACTGCATACATAAAAATGACGGACGGAAATAAAAATAAATATAGAAAAATTCCAAACAGCTGAAACTATAGTCAATTGGAAACTATAATTAAAAATAATGTTTTTATAATAAAAAGTATCCTATGTTACTTGTAGTACCTCAAAAAATATGTGTACAAAGTTTCATGATGATCGGTTAAGTAGTTGTTGTGTGATAACGTAACAAACAAACTCACATTCACATTTATAATATTAGTAGGGATTTGTATATATAGTTTTTTATTTTTTTGCACCCTATTTACTTCTGCTCTGCTACCCTAAGGTTGGTTGCCTGGTAGAGATCACTGCTCAGTGATAAGGCCGTCTTTTGTCCTTTCTTTTCTTCCGTTTTTCTTTATATGTATTATTTTGTGCAATTGTTATTATATCACAATTAAATAGCTAAGTAGCTAAGCTCTGAATAGAAAACCCACTGACCGTTATGTACAGGTTGTCCGTCCCTGAATATAACGGCGAACTCCCCTCCAGTTGATGATGAAGAAGACACGTGAACAGGTCTGACGCACCTGCCAGTGGCCACCTCGCCGAACACCCGCAGCATGTCCGACACGCGCTCTGCATACCCCGCTAAAGTCACCACCTCCTTTTTGTTACAAACAATATATAATTAAATTTTCGTTCGGATCAGGAATCAAATCCGAGTACTAACACCAGGTTTAACTTCAAAGTAGGAGGCAAGTAGGGAAGAGGGTAAGTATCAAATTGCATTCCCTTGACCTTGCCATTGGGAAAAAAACCTTGGGGAAAAAAACCCCAAAGTAGGATAGCCAGTATTTCAACAAACATAACAATCAAAACTCGAAACAAATACATTATATCACTAAATCCTACTAACATAATGGGAACTATTTTTGAAATGAAATTAATTTATTAGCATAGGCACTACAGGCGTGCGCTTGCTCATCGTTAGACTCTACAATGGCTTCGGAAAGGCGTATGACGAGAAGAAGACCACAAGAATTCTCCCACTGAAAAAAATAGTTTCTGAGTTACTCAATACAACAATCTACACAAACAAAGCCCAATCACAAGTTTAAGCTACGATTTTGTAGATAACCCACCATGTTAGTAAGACCCGGGCATATACCCCATCGAAGCGAAACTAGAAACATCACACATTACCTTATAACTGGACATTAGTCGTTCGATCGCATCTGCAGCTGAATTGAGCAGATTTCTCGATGTCGTCATATACTCGGTACGAGCGCTTATACTTTCACCTGTACCTGAAATTTATAAAATTTGAAGAAAATTATTGACATTAGTTATGTGAACAGGACGTAATATTAGATTCGATAATGGCCGCTGAAATCATCTACACACACACACACACACACACGCACACACACACACACACACACACACACACACACACACACACACACACACACACACACACACACACACACACATTTATGGAATCCACTGGCAAAATGTTTACACCAATCTCCAGTCGATTTGATTCTACAAGACCTAACAGTTGTCTCACGTTTTAACATAAATCATGGACATCAGGAGTTAGTGGTAGTACAAATAGAAACTTCTGGCAGAATAATAAAAATAATGCTGCATTGGTAAAACCGGCTGCAAACTCCTGAAAGGCATTTTACAAAGAATTCGCTGCTTAAAAGGTTTTGCCCACGCATATGTTTGGTATTGTAGTATTAATTAGGTTTAGGTGATAGGGTGACCATCATATTAACAATTAATTTCAGGACTTTCAGAAAAAGCAACTGATAATGACTTACCATCCTTAGAAGTGATAGCAGTGAGTATGGGTAAAGCCAACATAACCATGCCGGTGCCAGACCATACATACTTCATACAAAACTGTTCCAACATGACATACCACAGTTTCTTATTGAACACAGATGTCATCTGCGTTGTCAGCGAGCTGTAAGCCGACTGGAGTTGACCATGCTCAATCTGGAACAATGGACAAGTTTTTACAGAGATGAAAATCAAAATCAATCTTTTTTTATTGGAATGTTTAGAAATTAATTTTATACAAAAGTAATAGTAAATTTTTTTCTCCCTTTAAATCAGACTAAAAACTAAAAGACTTCATAGAACCTATAACTAGCATATAGTCAAAATCAACGAGATTTCAGAAAAGCATATGACGAGAAGAAATCACAAGAAACTCTCCAATCATAGCTTTAAAAACTTAATACAATTAATGTAAATAAAATTAGTACACACGATGATTTTCAAATGGATACACTGTTTGTAGGTATACAGGCGATAGAAAGAGAAAAACGATCACAGTGTTGTGAACGACAAAGGAGATATCAGCATCCCTTTCACACATGCCTCAACTTCGACACTGTAAAAATATAGTTATCCCTTTCTAGTGATTGTTTCTTCCAGTCCAAAGTCCAATCTGTATCCATTTGAAGATTGTCGATTGTACCAAATATATGAATTAATTTAATCCGACATTTCAGATTTAAAATAATCCGTAACGATAATCACGTTTATACTAACATAACATAAATAAAGCATCTAGTACTGTCTCACTCACCTTATGGCCACCATAGAAGGCGACCTCCTCAGCATGAGCTATAAGTCTGGAATGCACGTGACGCAGATTGGCCTTCATACGTGCCTCCTCACCAGCCAACGCACCGAACCTTGGGCTCAAAATCCTTAGCAGCTGACCAGTCAGGCAAATTACTATTGTTGCTATGCCCGGCCCTGGGGTATGGAAAAGCGTTTTTGAAATTCAAATATCTTTATTGCATGTCATAATTATAATTAAGATGTCAGTACAGTTTAGTGTCAATGCGGTACCCGGTATATATATAGATTTACCAGCTTAAATATACCTATTGCTACCAAAACCAAAAAAAGTATATATTTGTTACAAATATATATAAAATAATATGAAGTTCATAAAACTAATTCCTCTGTTATAGATTAAAGAAGATTAGAAGAATTAAAGAAAATGTTAGATGCAGTAGGAATTTTAATTTGATCTTCAGTCATTTTTTCATTTTCAGTAATTTGATGATCAGTCATTTTGACTGGTCTGGTAAATCTAGTGTTAAGTTAATAATGATAATAAACAATTTCAATTAATAAGCTAAATTTCATTTACTGTTTCGAATTGACGATGATGTTTTACGACGTTATTGACAGTTGTCGTTAAATGGAGAGAAGAAAAATCTATTTTATTTTTCTATTATAATTCCTATATATGGGGGTTTTCTCTTACAAACCGAACACCTTTTTGATTTGACTGAAATTCTTTTTACGGGTTCTATATTGAAATAAAAGAGATAATATACGATAATTTAACGCTAGCAGGAGTAAAAATTCGCGATTTTGATGATTTCGGGCTTGAGGAGTAATTTTCAAAAATTCACAACTCCGGTTCTATTTGTGATACAGACGGGTTTTTTCTATCATTTTAAAGGTAAAAGAACAAGTTTTAAGAATAAAATACTGTTGAAAAACAATTATTAACAATTGAAGTTTTTCAATTGCTCCCACATCGTATCGAGTTTCAAACCAAAGTCAAATAAATGTTTTTTTATTGATAGCCCAGCATATGACCACACTCCGCCTGATGTTAAGCTAGAGTGCGCTCCATGAGCATAGACAACTGTTACCACAGACGGGTGTCCGCGTGCAACAGTCGACTCCACTATGCCGGCTTGAGGAATGTGCTCTGTCCAAATTAACAATTAATTTTGATGTTTTGAGTGATTTGTTTATTAAATGGTGTTTACACCACGAGGAAACCCACTCACCCATAACAATGTTCCCTTTCATCTTGCTCGAATAAGTGGCCAGCGTTAGTACAATTAATAACAAATCGAAACACGGCTTCGTGAGACTGCTGTAGAGATGCGCGACCGATTGGGCGAACACGCTCACGTCCTCTGTTAACCTGCAATTATATCAACATGAGATGTAAGTATGTTGAGCGCCATCTAGTGGTGTAAGTAGTAACTACAATACATTCAATACTCAAAGCGACATTTTACTTCACAGCCACAGTACCAATGTGGTAGTAACCCGCAAAGCGTTTAAATTAATCTTGAATAACAATATAAAAGGTTGGGACACGAGAACCTCCCATATTACAAAAATAATCCCACTATCGTTGTCTGCTACTGTTCCCAATTGAAAAACCATTTTGTATAGGATGTGTAAATTTAGACTTTTCTATACTAACAAATAAAGAGAAAATATTTGATTGTTTGTATGTTTGTTTGTATTGGGCTACTAATAGGCTTCACAAATACTAGACCGATTTGAAAAATTCTTTTACCATTAAAATTCTACATTATCCCTGATGAACATAGGCTATAGAATATTTTCAAAGACGTATGACAACTTCAATAATGTAACCCAAAGTGTAAAAAATTCATTATATTGCGTACGCTGCGTAAATTATTGACAATAGAGCAAAGTGATGTACAACAGTTTTATAGAGGACGTCAATATCTACGAAAAAGTCTGCTATACCATATGTCTAACTATTACAGTTATGTCTCAATAACTGATATTTCATGTTAAAATTTAAACTTCATAGTACTTTATATCTTCATTACTATGAGAACGAAGTCGCTGGCAACAGCTAGTATTTAATAAATGTGTATGTACATAATCTTTCTGATAATTTTTTTTATATATCTCACATAGTTTTCTTTGACCACCCCTTTGAAATAAATAGGGGATGTTCCCGTGCCCCAAACTGCGTAAACGAACCCTTACCTATGATCGGCATTTTCTATTCTAGCATCTAAATTCGAAACCCTGTAGTAAGTCTGATTTTTGAAATACAACTCATAAGCATGGTTAACGAGGCGTGTTCTGAAAACAATTAAATTAATATTTATTTGAGATTTCTATTTATAGAAACATCAACGCCTAATTCTACTGAAATAAATGACATAATCTATGTCATTTTATGTTTACCCTTAGGTATACAATAGGATAACAATGCCCCTATACAGCAGCTATTCTTCTACATCATAGTAGATTTATTATATATTATTATGACATTAGTATGTAAGTGGACAATGCCAGTATACAGCAGCTAAATCAAATTGATAATTATTAAATTAATAAATTTATTTATATTTGTATTGACGAGTAAAAGTGCTCTATTGGAGCCCAATTACTAAAAGGAAATAAATTAATAAAAATAAACTTAAAATTAAAGAAGAGGGAGCCACTGATGCATTATCTTAAAGAAAGTAACCTGGAATTTAAGAGCATAAAAATGCAAACTCTATATAGCGACACTTAAGGGACTGCTCATTTTACGGCGTTATTGAGAGTTATCGTTAAATGGAGAGAACAAAAATCATTTATTTTACTATTATAACGTACACAGCTGCAGTTCTTATTAATTTCAGCAACTTAGAAAGTACTGTTTATTGCTTAATAAATGACGTATTGTTGTCGTTATTTAGAGTGGGTGTGATGCTGCATGGAGTGTATCATTGCATGGATAACAATATAAACCAACTAAAGTTAAGTAATTTCGACGTTTTATGGAGTTTACACCATATATACTAATACAGAATACGAAACGTCCTGTAAAAAGTAATTAATAATGATACATCGTTGTATTTAGAGTGGGTGTTGTGCTACATAGAGTGTATCATTGTATGAATAACAAGGTAAACCAACTAAAGTTAAATAATTTCGACGTCTCAGAGAGTTTGATGTTAAATGGAGTTTACACTGTATTTTATTCAGTTTTTAGTTGGCTATTTAAAAAGCATACAGTAATGCCACGCTTTACGCGAGTGATACGTTCCGGAAAAAACTGAAATTCCCGCGACTTTAGAGAAGTTGATGACTACATTACGTTTATACGCACTCGTTCGCGTAATGCGGGGCAATTGAGCGCGAGATTTGAATTTCGCGTTATAGTGAAACCGCGCATAACGGTGTCGCGTAAAGCGGGGTATTACTGTACAAGAAAGACAGTCTTTCAAAGTTTCACTCTGTTTAATCACTAGACTTGACTGAAATAGTACTTGATTCGAGTAAACCGATACATACCTAAAAGCTAATGCCAGTTTGCTTTCCAAATATCTAATCATTGAATTGATAAACGTAGCCGGTATGGCTATGCTAAACCATTGCAGCAATAAAGATGAAAATTTCTTCATGTCCTTTTGTACTATATGACGTACTGTAACAAAATATATAACGATCGAGGACAAGAACAACCAAAACATAAAATGTCGGCTATTAAAATAGTAGTTCATCTAGAACAGCCATTCTCAAAGTGTGTTCCGCGGAACCCTAGGGCTAAAATACTGCAAAAAATACCTACCAAAGGGAGATTATAAGGTTACATCGTAATATTCCAACTAAATATTACGTAATATTACATCGCAATGTGATTATTCATAAATACATATAAATCAGTTTTTTATAATTATAATAAGGCTTTTTCCTTCGCCAAAAAAGTTTGAGAACCGCTGATCTAGAAAATTGCAATTTAACAGAACAATTTAAATTTTATATTGCGTTTATTTCGTTTGTGTATATTCTTCGTTGTTGTATTGAGTATTTCAGAAACCATTTTCATGAGATGGAGAATTATATTTTAAAAAATTACCAAAGAACCCGACGGTATCTATTTTTATTTAATAATTATTATTTAAAATACATCTGTCAAAAGCCTACCAATAGAGCCTTCTAAAGAAGCTACATATATAGATAAGAATGTTCTGGTAAACAAGCATAAAGTATGTCCGGTCAGCAGCGCAGCCTCGTGACTCCTAAATCCAGGGACCATGATGCGTGCCAACGATATGATTTGCCTTATAAATTCCAAGTTGAGTCCTGGGACATGGCTGACTTCACTTGTTAGAGGTTCGTCTGCGTCTTCCTGAAAATATATAAATACATTTCAACTGATGTTAAACTAGCAATCCAGGGCATCTTAAACTAAAATGCTTAATCATAGACATTAACATGGATTGCAATTTTACAGGAGAGAATCACAATTTTGTGTAGATACAGAAACTGTGGGCTTATCACGAATTTGGTCTGGCTTTCGAATCGAGCTGTCACAAGTAAAACGGATCCGTTAGCAGTCGGGATCATAAATTTTTACTAACGACTAACGAACACCAGCAATCTATCAAATGAACGAAAGATCAGGACGTTCGAAAATTAACAAAAAGTATCTAAAATATTGTAGTTCCAAATCCGCACGCGGTGGCGCTGCTCAAATTTCCATACAAATCGCTTGAAGCGAACTCGGTTCGAAAGCCAGACTAAAATTCGTGATAAGCCCACTGTTGAGAAAATGTGTTTTTTTTTTCACGAAATAATGAATTATATTTTGAAGCTACTTTAACAAAAGAAAACGAAAATTGCTCCGAAACATTAACAGTACCGGGTATATACTATATTATTACACTTAATTACAATGTATATGACATTATCATATCGCTGCACTGCATCTAAACATACAAACTGGTTCTGTCAACTGTAACTGTCATTATGAGTAGATCAGTGTCTTCGCGAGGCTTGTGTTTGCACACACGCCATGTTAATTGACAGGGGCAAGCAGAGTGCTTGGAAATAATCATATACTTGACAATCCCTAATAATATAATAAATGTAAATGTGAGTTTGTATGTTACGTTCTCACGCAACAACTACTTAATCGATCATCATGAAACTTTGTACACATAGTTTTGGAGGTAATAATAATAATAAATTTTTATTGCACACATTATGAGAAAATAAAAAAAAACAATAGGCGGCCTTATCACTGAGTACACTGAGGACAACCAACCTTTAGGTAGTAAATCGAGAATTTAATTGGGGTTAAGGGTGCAAAAAAAAACTAAATATAATATATACAAATGAATAATAAAAACATTACAAAAAATATACATATATACATACATACTAAAATAAGAATAAATATATAATTAAAAAATAATAATAATAAATAAATAAATAAAGTACTAGAAGAAACATAGGATGCTTTTTATTTTAATAAATGAATTATTTTTTACTATAGTTTCCAACTGACTATACTTTCAGCTGTTTGGAATCATATTGATTCATTTCTATTGAAATGATCTCTGATACTTATTTTGTGACTTAAATGCGAGCGAAGCCGCGGGTAAAAGCTAGTAATATTATATATAAATCTATAACCTATATACATAGGGTCAGTGTAATGAACGAATGAATGGCAAATGATCGAATGAATGATACTTACAATATGTTGTTTATTCTCAGTGTCGGCTTCACCACGACACAGTTTGCACTGCTCAGCCCCACATCGTCCGCCGCAGACTTCACCATTCTTAGCATTCCCATTACTAGACACTGGGTGAAATTTACCATTTTTTGCCACCTGTAATTTACAAAAAAAAAATTCCATATATAACATATTATTGGGTTAGTCTACCTACATTACATAATTATTACAATGATTATTGCATTTATTTCGAAACACTTGCAGCCAATATGGTCACGATAAGTCCAATTTAGTGACTTTTTTTTTTAAATTATTTTTAGCCCAGCATATAACTACACTCCGCCTGATGTAAAGTTAGTGTGCGGTCCATGAGTAGAGACAACTGTTACTACAGACATAGCGTGCAACAGTCGACTCCACTATGCCGGCTTGAGGAGACGAATGTGCTCTGTCCAAATTGACAGGGCACACTCCTCTCGTTATCCCGGCTACTTCCAAGCTGATCCCGAAACGCGACTAGATCACTTCACGGGTGTTCCGCTTGAAAGTGGTGGTACTTTCCCAGGATACTGGGCTAATGCCATCATCAGTCTGCCTACCACTCTTTGTGTGCCTATATTATAAAATTATTATGGTCACGATAAAAGTGTTAGTGACATATTGTGGATATATATAAAAATATATATATATTTAATATACCTTATAATTATTATTATTTTGGCATGGTGCACTGGTTTTCTTCTCCCTCGTGCCGTAAAGTGCGCATGCAGCCAATGCAACTCCTAACCCAACCCCCACGGCCAACCCCGGCTGCACCCTGGACGCTTGCTCCCGTATCTTTGACAATATAGCTGGCATTTTAAACGAAAGAGATCACTGGTTTTTCTTTAAACTTAAAAATCACAGACTTCAACTACACTTAAAAATACACTTAAGTTAAATTTCTTCCGAGCCTTCGCTTTTTGTCCATTTTTTTTTTCTGAAACAAGGAAAAATAATAATCTTTAGCAAAAACAACTATTAAATACCATATTATGCTAATTGCCGCTTTAAGATTGTCGTTGATGACGTGTTCATAAAAAAAACACCATAAAAATATACAATAAGTAAATTTTGTTCTTAAACTTTGTGCAGATCACACATTTTCAAAGTGCTTCAATGAAGCCTCTATGAAAACACCTACTAAAGGGAGACTATATAGGATAAAGTTAGGTTAAATAATTTATTCATAATTATAAGATATGCGCGTAGATATATAGTCTTTACTAATATAATAAAGAGGAAACATTTGATTGTTTGTATGTATTGAATATGCTCCGAAACTACTGGACCGGATTGAAAAATTCTTTTATCATTAGAATCCTACATTATCCCTGATGAACATAGGCTATAGAATATTTTCAAAAACGTTTGGGATCCATATGAAAACTTCAATAATGTAACCCAAAGTGTGAAAAAAAAAACATTATATTGCGTACGCTGCGGAAATTATTGCCAATAGAGCAATGTGATTGACCGTATTAAACTTTTTTTTAAAATTTTGTTGTAATTTTTATGAAATTGTATTTTATTTCCATTAATACATGAAACCTAACATTGTCTTCACTATTTTAAACCTTGTGAAGCCCTCTTATTCCATAATTAAAATTTCATTTAGTCTAGCGGTCATTTATATCATATATTGTCTTAATGTAATTTTGTAGGTAGTCATAATTGTTTTATTTTTCTTAATTGCAATTTATTTTTAGGACAAAAGTACAAGGTGGGGCATGGGAACCTCCCACATTGCAATAAATCGTAAAATACAAATTTAGAGAAACAGGATTTACACTATATGTTAACGTATTTCTACAATTTTTATTTTTTCATATATCATATAGTTATCTTTTACCAGCAATTTGAAATTCATGAGCTCAAGAAAACTCAAGTATTTATCCAATAAGAATGCACGTACTAATAAAATTATCCAATTAGAATTTCTACTACTGAAATTACGGAGCAAATTTCCTATTGTTATTTACTAATTTGATTTATACGACTTGGATTAAATTGGATCGACCTTCGTACTGTAACCACGTGCATTTTATTATATTTATATTAAATGGTATTTCCTAGGGAAGCTGGCAAAACCATGGCTCAAACCATGAGAGGTGATATCAGCAGTGTTCAGCGGCAGATGGTTGGTGTTTATATAGTACTAGCTGTTGCCCGCGGCTTCGCTCCCGTTAAGAAGTATTATTATTAATTAGGTATAGTTTTTGCGGCTTTATTTTTGTTTACCGTGTGTAAAAACGTCTTCATCATAGTAGCTCCAATCTTTAATTTCAGTTCAATCAGTCGAAAATCTAATAAGATTTATACAAACTTTCATCCCCTATTTTATCCCCTTAGGGGTGGAATTGATCAAAATCCTTTCTTAGCGGATGCCTACGTCATAATATCTACCTGCATGCCAAATTTCAGCCCGATCCGTCCAGTGGTTTGGGCTGTGCGTTGATAGATCACTATGTCAGTCAGTCACCTTTGAGTTATATATAGTAAGAAAGAAAGGCGATCGTAGTGTACAACGCATATATAGCAACAGTAATTAGTGCCAATACTGGATATTAAAACACGTTAATGCATAATTTCTAGAATTTCTCTTAACACTATCAAAACAATCTAGTGATAGATAACCGGTTGTGCAGCTTTTTTTTAAATTTATTGCAAAAACTTAGTAAAAGAGAATGTACGTATATGAAGGCTTAGCAAAGGCGACTGATGTACCACCTGTATTCGTTCTATAGCTTCAGTCAGATGAAGGCAAAAAAAATATTTTTTTTTTTCAAAGATTTGTATGTTTCTAACGAATTGGCTCAAAAACTACTGGACCGATTTCAAAAATTCTTTCACCATTTGAATGCTACATTATCACTGATCAATATAGGCTTCAAGAATTGTATCTACTAACATTATATTGTACAGGTTGTGGATTAGCGAGCTTTTTATAGTTTCTTCAAGTCACAAACGGGGGAGGGGGCAATTTGTGACTCTAGATAAATGTACCCGAGTTCTCTTTTTATTTTTGTACTATTATATATATATATTTTTAAATATAATAACTCCGTATGTGTTTCAAAATTACTAACAACAAATATGAATGACTAAGTGCAACGTTTTTTTTATACCTTTTAAATAGGCTTTATAAGTTTTGACATATGGTTCGGACTATCAAGGGGAGCTTAGCCACCCCTGTCATATGCCTTTCTGATTATACGCAAGAGACTAAAAGGCTTAAACCAAATAAAGGTTTTTAATTTTAAAAGTCGCCAACGATACATTGTTTTTAGAAGCACAATGCGGTTGTTGACTCGTTCATTTTGACACCATAACGTGATTGACATCACGTGACGTATGACACTACGTGGAATCGAACCAAGGACGTTCACTCCCGACCGCTCGTTTTTATTGCACAAATAATACTATATGTTTTATTGTTTTGTTAATTATTATTTTTTTTATTATTATTTTGTCCTTTTAGAATTCTAAGAACTGCGTATATATACCTATAAATAATAAATTTAAACAATAATTATTAAGCTGGCCGTTTATTCTTTGTAACAACAATTTTATCCGTATTTTGGCTGTATCAGTCATTGAAATGAAATGAAAATAGTTTATTAGCATAGGCCAGTGATTCTCAACCACTGTGCCGTGGCACTTTTGTGTGCCGCGAAATACTAAAAATGTGCAGCCAAATTTTAGATATCAATAATGTAAATATTATTAAATAATATAAATTAGAATTAAAAAAAAAGTGTGCCGCCAAATTTTGAAATCGTCAAAAGTGTGACGCAACAAAAAAGGGTTGAGAATCACTGGCATAGGCACTAAAGCCGTGCGCTTGCTCATCGTTAGACTCTACAATGACTTCGGAAAGACGTATGACAAGAAGAAGACCATAAGAAACTCGTCAATCATATCCATTTGAAATGCTGCTTAATGGATGATAAGTATTTTATATCCAACGCTTCTTCTATCTTTTACCCGCGGCTTCGCTCGCATTTAAGTCATTAAATAAGTATCAGAGATCATTTCAATAGAAATGAATCAATATGATTCCAAACAGCTGAAACTATAGTCAGTTGGAAATTGTAGTAAAAAATATATTTTTTTAAATAAAAAGTATCCTATGTTAATTCTAGTACCTCCAAAAATATGTGTACAAAGGTTAAGTTGGTGCGTGAAAACGTAACAAACAAACTCACATTCACATTTATAATGTAGTAGGGATTAAACTTGTCAATAAACATATTACAAATGGGTTGTCCAAAAAATTTCAGACCAGAATATTTTTAATTAACAATTAACTATTTTTTTTACATTTCACTGGTTTGGTTAATTGACAAATTCCATATCAATCTATTATCCATTTCGGTGAAGGTAGTTTTATAGTGGAATCTTAGACTAATATGCACCCACTGATCATATTGTATGGTTTAAAACAATTGCATTGTTATACTACTTAATACAGAATGCATACAAGTTTAGCAATAATAGTGACAAATATATATATATCTCTCTCTCTCTCTATATATATATATATATATAGAGAGAGATATATATAAAACTCAAAGGTGACTGACTGACTGACTGACTTAGTGATCTATCAACGCACAGCCCAAACCACTGGACGGATCGGGCTGAAATTTGGCATGCAGGTAGATGTTATGACGTAGGCATCCGCTAAGAAAGGATTTTGATCAATTCCACCCCTAAGGGGATAAAATAGGGGATGAAAGTTTGTATAAATCTTATTAGATTTTCGACTGATTGAATGGAAATTAAAGATTGGAGCTACTATGATGGAGACGTCCGCTTAAATAGGACATCTTCATTATTACGCAGACGTAGTTGCAGGCAACAGCTAGTATATATATATATATATATATATATATATATATATATCTGTATATCTTCAGTAACCGGGGTACCCAGTAGGACAGGTTTTCGAAGTACAGGGGCCCTTGCTATTTTCATGTACAAAAAATTATCTATCAATAAACTATTTCATTTTTTATTTATATTATTTTGTTATCAAAATATCACTAAAATCGATCTCATACAAACAACTGACCTTAAAACAGAGGAATAATGCAACAGATATTACCCATTTACTACAAAATAGATGTCCTTAATAAAAAATTGATAAAACCATTACTACCTTCAAGCAACAAGCATTCCATAAGAAATGTACGTGGTCGTCGTTAGCTGACTTAGTTAAAACTTTCATTGTAAATATGATATACTAGCTTTTACCCGCGGCTTCACTCGCATTTAAGCCATTAAATAAGCATCAGAGATCATTTCAATAGAAATGAATTAATATGATTCCAAACAGCTGAAACTATAGTAAATAATATCTTTTTTGAAGAAAAAGTATCCTATGTATTTGTAGTACCTCCAAAAATATGTATACAAAGTTTCATGATGATCGGTTAAGTAGTTGTTGCGTGAAAACGTAACAAACAAACTCACATTTACATTTATAATATTAGTAGGGATTATGTATCTTTAACTTCTATTAGTATAATCGTAATTAACATTTTGGCAACGATTTCTGAGATACTCAATATAACAACGAAGAATCTACACAAAATAACTTTAAATCGCTACCAAGTTAATAGAAGCCGGCGATATATGTATATATTTATATATACAACAATAATATAGAAAATAAGCAATAAGGCTATTTAAGTTTCAGCACGCAATATGCAACCTTGACCCTTATGACTTGAGCCATAAGGCCGAAGCCTTTGTTATTAATCATCGATTTTAAATATGGAATGTTTTTTCTTCTTGTTTTTCTTTACGATTTTATTCCAATTCTCTTTTGTATGTAATATTAACATTATTTATCGATACAACGCCCTCTACCAGGACAAAGTTGAAATTAAATTACTACATTCAGTATTGTAATTATTTCAGGCCATACGTACATATTATAATAACAATAATTTCACTATTAAAATTAACTTGGGAGCAATTGATTTCCTGCGTAATCGATCATTGGCCATCTTACTAGAGCAGTGATTCTCAACATTTTTTTTAAAATTTTATTTGAACTTTAGAATAGAAAAGTGCCGCTGCACAGTGGTTGAGTATCACTGCACTAGAGATTCCATCTACCGAGATAACCAGTATCTCCGGATCAGTATCCGAAGTTTTGTGATACGGCCGTCACTTCTATAGTTTATGTGAATTTTGACATGTAAGCCCGTAAAAAGTCCTGTAAAATGTCCATAAAATAAGCATTGTGTGGCCTATTCGTCGTGACGTCGCTGTCAAATCCGTAATTTCGTGTTCCTGAGTAAGAAACGTCCGTATTTTCGTCCGAAGTGCGCCTGAGTAGCCCCCCTGATATTAATGATTAAAATTAGTCTAAAAAAACGGTCTCTTCCAAACAACCAATCTTAAGGCAAAGATTAGAATAGACGGAAGTACAAACAAGAAACATACAATACATGATAACAATAACATACATAAAAAAATTTTTATTTCATAAATTTTTGTTAAGTTTTTATTCCATTAATTATATATTCAACAGTGATACTTTGTTGGCAACTATACAATTGTTATTATCTTTAACCCTCCGTCGGGCGCGGCCGATCTTACAGGCACAGCAATATTTTTAATAGTCTGATTCAAAGGGGGAAAAAAAAATTTCTATAACTTTTGTATAAAATTTATTTCTAAACATTCCAATAAAAAAGATTGATTTTGATTTTCATCTTTGATCTAGTTAGAAAAAAATTAATTATCAATTTTCTCAATGAGCCCGTCAAACACACCGCGCTCGATCTAAGGAGTTAATATTTAAAACCTAACACTGCCTTCAATCACCTTGAGCTTGCTGTTCTATCCCATACTTAAAATTTAATTTGGTTTGTAATGTAGAGGTCCTTTTTATAATATACTAACTTTTACCCGCGGCTTCGCTCGCATTTAAGTCTTAAATAAGTATCAGAGATCATTTCAATAGAAATAAATTAATATGATTCCAGACAGCTGAAACTATAGTCAGTTGGAAACTATAGTGTTATTTTTTTTTAATAAAAAGTATCTTATATTACTTCTAGTACCTCCAAAAATATGTGTACAGAGTTTCATGATAGTCGGTTAAGTAGTTGTTGCGTGAAAACGTAACAAACAAACTCACATTCACATTTATAATGTTATAGGGATTTTATTAATGTAATTTTGTAGGTAGGCTTAACAAATGAATAAATAACGATTATAATGAAAGATTTTTTTAAAGATGAGAAATTGCATATATTTTCTAAACTTATGACGTCATCAGCTTCTCCTTATTGGTCGTTATCAAGACACAACAATGACATCTAATATTTATACACAAAGAGTGTGCAAAACCACAATAACAATTAAAATAATAACAATAACAGGAGTGCATATAAAAATAAAATCATTAACAAACAAAGGAGTAACCTATAACACAGATCATTCACGCGGATGCTGCATCTGAGATCACAATAAGAGTCAAAGGTACAATGAAATATTAAAATGTTATAACAATAGGAAACACTTTTATATACGGTAATAAATTTTTATTGTACAAGGTATAGTCCGGTCAATTTAGACATTCGAGGTTACATAAAGTCCCAACAAGCTGAACTTCAGTGAAATTGTTCAAAACATAATTATGTATATAACAATATATATGTATATACAACTTTTATAACTTTTTGAATCGTTATATCTCAGAA
This sequence comes from Tineola bisselliella, assembly GCA_028551675.1. Taxonomy (NCBI): domain Eukaryota; kingdom Metazoa; phylum Arthropoda; class Insecta; order Lepidoptera; family Tineidae; genus Tineola; species Tineola bisselliella. Next base: position 90,766 of record JAPWLS010000824.1, read on the forward strand.
ACGGTGGCTCGTAAGAAAAAAAGTATTGATACATTTTTTATAGATAATTTTATGATCTACAATTTTGCCTGAGGTACTTTTATGATAAAACTTACCGTTTTGCTGAAAATCGCGAAAAACTCATTTTTTTGACCTTTGACCTTGAATAAAATTTTTTCCATACACGGGAATGATGGGGAACTTCTAGACATTGTTTATAATTATGTTTTGAACAATTTCACTGAAATTCAGCTTGTTGGGACTTTATGTAACTTCACTCTCATTTTTTGGTCTAAATTGACCGGACTAGTATAGAGACCAGGGGTTGCCAAGTCAACTTTTCGCGAGCCACGATTAAATACGTATTTAAAAGTTTTTCATATTTGTTGTCAGTAATTTAAAAAACATACACACACTCCTCTCGTTATCTCGGCTACTTCCAAGCTGATGCCGAAACCGCTTGAAAATGGTGGTACTATGGTTATAAATAATGCAGAGAAATAAAATAACAAAAATAAATACAAAACAATACACCTTATAGGTAATAAGGAAACAAAAATAATAAAAACTTCTAAAATAAAACCAAAAAGCATCAAGTTTGTTTAGTCGATGTACAGACGCATTGAAGGGTGAATGCCCAAGTTCTATTGGATATCTATTTTGCGTAAAACATCTAGGCCAAAATAGATTAGTGAGTTTATCTGTTAACGACGCACATAAATAATCGTATGACGCATTATTCATTTATCATAGTATGTATATAAGAGGTGAAAAGGCAACTCCTCTTGTGTTTTGTAGATTTCCACTATATAATTGTATAGTATATTAACCACGAAACAGGGAGGTTACTCAGGCATATCCGAAGTTTCGTGATACGGCCGTCATCACCTCTGTAGCTTACGTCAATTTTGACATATGAGCCCGTAAAAAGTTCTGTTCAAAAGTCTGTAAAATAAGCACTGAGTGGACAGGCCAGTGACACTGAAGTGACAGTGACAGTGAAGTCACAGCCAAATTCGTCGTTCGTTAATAATTACAGGTCCGTAAGTGTTCCTGAGTAACCCCCCAGTTAGTGATCCATGGAAGATAGATCTTGTCACTAAAATAAAATAAATATTATTCTCACTTACGAAGGTTTGGGAGTAGTCACTCTCACTTATAGAGGTTAATAATAAAAGTCGAGGAACAAAGCGCTTAAGTCGACTTGCGAGTTTTGAAATTTCCATTGAAATATTACTACTGCTAATATTTCAATTTGGGGTTATTTGGGTGGTATTTGGGGTTAAAAAAAAACTAGGTTACTATCCATACAAAGTATCTGTGGCGGTCGATTCTACAGGCCGAAAATACTTATTTAAGAAGATTTAGGGGTTTTGACGTTTATTCTGTCAGTGCCATCATTCTTGTTTTTTTCTGTTCTTTTGATAGCCACAATGCATTCACCACACTCTTCTTCCCTTATATATGTAGATTTATCTAGATTTAAATTTTAATATAGTATAATTTTGCCAGCCGTTTTGAAGTGAGGGAATTTCCCGTGCCCCGCCCTATATATATACCTTGATTTATTTATAAAATAGCACTAACAAACTCATTTCAAACAATTTGTTCTAGTTCTTTCAGTTTTTGTTTATCAAATGATTCCATATTAATTTCGAAAAGCCATATACCGAGTTTGGGTAATAAAGAAGCCCCACACCTATTGAACAGTTATTTAATAAAATTAAATAAACATATGTCATATGCAAATAAGGCATCTAATTTGCAAAACGACCAGTTATGCTTTTCGTTGGCAACATGCGGGCGGTTTTACCTTGACAGCCGGCGACCTTGTCAAAACACCATATTTACATATTTTCGTAACACGATTAAGATACTAAATAAAAACATATTTCTCAATGCATTATTGCTCGTACGCAGCTATTAGGAGAATTTTGTAAGGTTTTTTTTTGTAATTTTTAAAACACATGCCATAAGTCTATAGAGAGTAAGGCTGATAGGCTGATTCTAAATCACAATATTTCAGTGTAAGAATAGCAATGAATACGATATGCTGCATGCCATGGGGAGGGGGGAAGGGGGAAGGGGAAGGGGGAAGGGGAAGGGGGAAGGGTTGTACATTACCACTAAATTAGTTTTTTCAACCTTTCAAGACATACCAGTCAAGCTAGTCCACGATCAAGATTATTAGAACCAGACCTTATATTCAATTCACGTCATTCATGTATAATGTAGTTGAGGAAGGAACATCATAAGCATCTAGGAAGACCTTCTTCAATCATACTAGCTAATTACGAACTTAATCGGCGAGCATGTACTAACACAAGTGTATGGAAAATGTTTTTTCTTTTAAATAATATTTCGTCTCCATACCAATTTACGTTCCAGATGAAAATTACTATATGGTACAGTGGGTAATGGGCTTATCACTAATTTTAGTTTGGCTTTCGAACCGAGTTCGCTTCAAGCGATTTGTATGTAAATCTGAGCAGCGCCACCGCGTGCGGATTTGGAACTACAATATTTTAGATACTTTTTGTTAATTTTCGAACGTCTCGATCTTTCGTTCATTTGATAGATTGCTGGTGCTCGTTAGTCGTTCGTAAAAATTCATGATCCCGATTGCTAACGGATCCGTTTTGCTTGTGACGGCTCGATTCGAAAGCCAGACTAAATTCGTGATAAGCCCACAGTTCTTCAGTATATTAAGCTAAAATTAAGCCACTAATGGTACGAGCTATATAAACCAACATTAGTATCGAATAGTATTTTCTTGAAAAATTCAATTACAGACGTCTATAAAGAGACACAGACTAATATAATAAAGAGGAAACATTTGATTGTTTGTATGTATTGAATAGGCTCAGAAACTACTGAACCTATTTGAAAAATTCTTCTACCATTACAATCCTACATTATCCCTGATGAACATAGGCTATATAATATTTTCAAAAACGTTTAGGATCCATATGAAAACTTCAATAATGTAACCCAAAGTGTGAAAAATAATCATTATATTGCGTACGCTGCGGAAATTGACAATAGAGTTAAGCGATGTACTACAGTTTTATAGAGGACATCAATATCTACAAAAATGTCAACGACACCATATGTCTAACTATTACAGTTATGTCACAATAACTACTTTTTCATGTTAAAATTCATAATACTTTATATCTTCGATATTACGCAAACGAAGTCGCTGACAACAGCTAGTGTTATATATAACTAGAAAAGGCAACCCCGACTACAGTCTGACTACAACGCCGAATTCAAAACGCATTATTTAAATAACGACTGAAAATAACAATTTATAGAATTAATGAAAATAAACACATCAACTAGATAACAAATGAAGCATTAATTACAATTTTTATTAATGATTACTTTAATCGCTGATTAAAAATGACGCTCATTGTATAATCAATCAATTGTATTTAAAGCTATTATTTTTAAGCTATCAACTAACATCCGCTATATGTTTATGTCAGATCCAGCATATGCAAGCTATACACCCGTCAAGGGAGTCATCCTGTGGGCTTATCACGAAATTTAGTCTGGCTTTCGAACCGAGTTCGTTTCAAGCGATTTGTATGGAAATTTGAGCAGCGCCACCGAGTGCGGATTTGGAACTACAATATTTTAGATACTTTTTGTTAATTTTCGAACGTCTCGATCTTTCGTTCATTTGATAGATTGCCGGTGCTCGTTAGTCGTTAGTAAAAATTCATGACCCCGATTGCTAACGGATCCGTTTTACTTGTGACGGCTCGATTTGAAAGCCAGACTAAATTCGTGATAAGCCCACTGGTCCTAACCTAGTCGCGTTTCAGGTTCAGCTCGAAACTAGTAAATGATCACACGAAGCAGTATCAATTCAACAGAATTTTGGCAAAAACTAAAACAAATCTAGTTGTAAAATCCTGTTTGCGGACCCAATAAATAAATAAACATTACGACATTTTCAACGAATATTCGAAAACCACCTACAGGTATCAACGTTAACCCGACAATATTCTATTCATTCGTACTATCAAGGGTTTAGTTACAAGGATAAACAGAGACAATAGATCGCCACTTCCTTCGCCTCAGGTAGCTTCGCACGAGTACCACACAAACGGTACATTCACAACAAAGAAAATGTTATTTTACGTTTCAAAGATAACATTTTAAAATTACAATCTAAAATAAAACTTTATTTTACAAATATCTAATGCAGGGTCACATTATCGTAGTAAGTAAAAAAAATATTAGATAAAATTAAAAAAAAAACTCACCACAAAAAAAATTAAAACCCAAAAACTATCTAAATCCACCAAGTTTTTATAGAAGAACCACAAAAGCACAATTTTGTTATTCGGAAAAAAATCGGTTTACGCCGTCCTCGAGACTACCACGACCGATACGTCCGACCGCGTTGAAGCGACACGACTGACTGGCTCGCAATCGCGGTCGACGCCTCACAAATATTGGAACAAATACTTGATAAGTACCTACATGTTATTAACACAACTATTTATTTTATAATTATACACTGACATTACATATGTTATTATTTTATACCGTACATGTTATTTTTGGCGATCGAATCGAATAAATTCCATATGGTGAAGTCGGGTCCGTACAATATGCCAATAATTTTTAATAATAATAGCCTAATAATTTAAAAATAATTGGAAATTTACACGTTAGATGAATATCTTACTGATAAAAAAGCTTGGACATAATTTATGTCATTTTATGTTTACCCTTAGGTATACAATAGTATGACAATGCCCCCTATACAGCAGCTATTCTTCTACATCATAGTAGATTTATTATATATTATTGTGACATTTGTATGTAAGTGGACAATGCCAGTATACAGCAGCTAAATCAAATTAATAATTATTAAATTAATAAATTTATTTCATTTATATTTGTATTTGTATTGACGAGTAAAAGCGCTCTATTGGAGCCCATTTATTAAAAGTAAAAAAATAATAATAATAACTCTTTATTGCACAAAATAATACATTTAAAGAAGAACAGAAGAAAAGAAAGAACAAAAGGCGGTATTATCACTAAGCAGTGATCTTCACCAGGCAACCAACCCTGTACCTTGTATTGATATCTTAATTATTAAGTGGGCTTATCACGAATTTAATCTGGCTTTCGAATCGAGTTGTCACAAGTAAAACGGATCCGTTAGCAATCGGGATCATGAATTTTTACTAACGACTAACGAGCACCAGCAATCTATCAAATGAACGAAAGATCGAGACGTTCGAAAATTAACAAAAAGTATCTAAAATATTGTAGTTCCAAATCCGCACGCGGTGGCGCTGCTCAAATTTCCATACAAATCGCTTGAAGCGAACTCGGTTCGAAAGCCAGACTAAAATTCGTGATAAGCCCACTGGTCTAGCACTGGATGCGGATGCTTAGATAGTTGTTTAAATATTAAGGTGCGAGTCTATTAGGAGTCCAATTAGTTGAATAATATTTTAATATATATATAAAAAGTCAAAAGACTACAAAGTTAAGTAAATTGTAGAGTTACCTTTGGTCAGATGACCGCTGTCATCGAACAATTAAAATCAATGTAAGTCTCTGATTAGAATGATATAATATATCTAAAACGGACTCGCATATCAACAAATCCACAAACATTGCGTCAATAAGATTCTGATGAGATTAATTCATATATAATTAATTCGGTTTATTTTTTAAATTTTAAATTACATAAATTTGCATATTTTTAACATTTTTTCTTGTTTCACGGAATTTGGATTATGAAATTGTAGCATTGAATTGTATTTTTAAGGTTATTGTGACGCACCTATCACCAGAACGGGTCATTAAGGTTTTTGTATAGTGTACACTTACGACCTTTTATTATTAAGAAAGACATAAGGTTTATTGGTATAAAAAAAACCTTTATTTCGCATAAGTCCTACTTGCTTGGAAAGGCGTATGACGAGAAGAAATATAAACGAATTTGAGGTTATATTCGTTCTTTATACTTTATTAGTAAATAAAATATTTATTATTTATTTATTTATTATCAAAGTAATATGTACAAGCTATACGCAATAAGCGTTGTTATTTGTGTCAATATTAATGTTTATTATTTATCAATTTTATAATTTACTATTAAAAACATATCTATCTTCTATATATATAAAACTCAAAGGTGACTGACTGACTGACTGACTTAGTGATCTATCAACGCACAGCCCAAACTACTGGACGGATCGGGCTGAAATTTGGCATGCAGGTAGATGTTATGACGTAGGCATCCGCTAAGAAAGGATTTTAATCAATTCTACCCCCAAGGGGATAAAATAGGGGATGAAAGTTTGTATAAATCTTATTAGATTTATTTCATTCATTATTACGCAGACGTAGTTGCGGGCAACAGCTAGTGTATTATAAAAACAAGTGTCAAATAAAAACGATTTTTCATTTCCCCATTTTCTTGCGGACTTCTCGACATACGCCTTTCCGAAGCCATTATAGAGTCTAACGATGAGCAAGTGCACGATTTCTCAATAAATGTATGTGTTACTTCTTTGTAAAGAAAACATATTGATGACATTTATCAAACAAAATTAGTATCTTAATTAAAAAACAAATCAACATAATATTTAATGTTATAAATTACAATACTGCGTGACGATATTTGGAACTATCGTCAAACTAGTGAGCTGTAAAACTCAAAAAACTTTTTTTGTTATTTATATTTGTCCACATGACAGTAGTGACTGAAATTGCAGCGAATCAGCTGTAAACGAAGCGTCACGGGAATCCCCTAAACCGTAGTCGGCTTGGCCGATTAGTCGGTCGACTAGTCGGCTTATTTACAACCGACTAATCGGCTAGTCGGCTAGTCGGCCAAAGTCATAATCGGCACATCTCTACTTATTAGACATGTTTGTTAAGGTATAAAAAGAAGTGTATGCAAAACACAGGGTGATTCAGATGAATGTTGACAGCTAATAATATTAATGTACACTGCTGTCATTCTTAGAAGAAAGGAATTGGAAAATGGTACTCTTAGAACGATACTTAAGCTCGTATTCAGAAATAACACTCGAGCGTAATTTGATCTGTGATCATGTGATCATTACTTAAATGCATTTTATTCCATTTTATGCAGTCAAAATTATTTACTAATAAATAATAAATATTTAAACACAGCAACAAAATTATCATGACAGTAATCAAAATAAAATAGTATAATATTGCATACATTTAACACTAGAACTACGAGCCGGTCAATATGACCTATTTTTACCAACCGGTCAAAATGACCGGATGACTTGTGCGTGCAAAGTATTAAATATAATTCAATAAATTGATTGTAGAATTGTAAATAATAGAATATTTTACAAAAAATAACGAGTAGGGTTGTATATAAAAATCTTGTGAAGAATTTTTGAAACCGGTCATATTGACCGATTAGTAGTTCTAGTGTTAAATATCAAATATCCAGCTTAAATATTAATTCGCATTTTTTCCTTTCTGTTTAAATATATATTAACAGAGTAACGATTGAAACGATTTCTTATAAATGCATGTAACAGAACGTAATGACAGCTAGGTGACAGTAGACAGTTGCAATGGATTATTATCATTGGTCAAGAATCACGTCAACAATTTTTCATGCGTGTGATTGGTCTATTTCGTTTCATGCAACTGAGTGACATTAGACTGCTTGAACGTAATTTCTGTAATATTATTTGCACCAAGCGTTCAACTGAATCACCCGGTATATAAAAACACGCGTCCGTGACACCGGACTCGAATGCTACAAACAAATAATCAATTGATAACAACAACGAACTTCGAACACACAGATAAAATCATCACTAAGTAATTATAAATCATTTTTTTATTAATCTTTTTAAATGAGTCTAGACAATATTTAAAAAAAATACATAACGGATATGGGGGGACCACTCAGGCATATCCGAAATTTCGAGATAGAGCTTACGAGAATTTTGACATATAAGCCCGTAAAAAATGAATTCGAAATTCGAAATTTATGAATGATTATGGGTACATAAGTGTTCCTGAGTAGGAAATGCAAGTATTTTCATCCGAAGTTCCTAGTTTCATGAGTAATCCCCCTGATCCTTTGCAATCGTCAATTATTTTGATTGATGAGCTCAATTGACCATTGCGATTGTCAATCCGTAGTGTCAATTATTAAGAGCAAAACTCTCTAATAAAATTAGTATGCAAAATAAGTGGAACATAAAATCCTTCCACTTATAAAATATGTTTATCCGAATGAAATAACTTTAAAATTGACTTACGTAATCTCGACTCTTCTATACATAATAAAATAAAAAATAATTGTTTGCTAAAGGTTGTTTTCCGAGTGCCTCAACCTCCGTTCGGAAATTGCGGAAATAAAAATAAAATAATTACGTCACACGGCTTAGGCTTGTATGTATTCATAAGCCGTACGTTCTCATATACCGTATAGATATATGTATATTTGTTTTGTATATGCATCAAACCTAGATCTACCTACCGGGGTAGACTTTACCTTAGCAATATTCCCTTCATCTGCGCATCTGGGGAGCTACTCAGGAACACTTACGTAATCATTCACAAAATTACGGATTTGACAGCGACTCACGACGAATAAGCCACACAATGCTTATTTTACGGATATTTCACAGGAATTTTGACGGGCTTATGTGCCAAAATTCACGTAAGGCTACAGAGGTGACGGCCGTATCACGAAACTTCGGATATGCTTGAGTAGCCCCCAGCGCCAAATCTTGTCTTCATAGAACCTTCCAACACTAACACAATTATGGGAGGGTACTGGGTGGGGATACTACGTTTGAGTGTAGTTTGAACCATGATCATCAGATCATTACTTGAGTGTAGATCAGTGATTCTCAACTACTGTACCGCGGCACTTTTGTATGCCACGAAATTCTAAAAGTGTGCCGCCAAATTTTAAAACCATTTAAAATGTGCCTCAACAAAAAAAGTGGCCCCCCTGAATACGGGACTTAAGAGACCTTTCCTATGATAGAAAATCTAGTTGAGAAAAAACATCCAAAAAAATAATAATTAGGGGTAGCAAGGGGGTTAAAGGAAAGGGGATGCTATTCCACAATAATACACCTATGCTTGTGTGGTCTATTTCAGCCATTCTCAAAGTGTGTTCCGCGGAACCCTAGGGCTAAAATACTGCAAAAATACCTACCAAATGGAGATTATAAGGTTACATCTAAATATTACGTAATATTACATTGCGATATGATTATTCATAAATACATACAAATCAGTTTTTTATAATTATATTAAGGCTTTTTCCTTCGCCAAAAAAAGTTTAAGAACCGCTGGTCTATTTAATATTAGATAATTGAAAGAAGAGAACACTTAAACATTAAGTCACTGTGTGTAATCAAATGGAAAAAAAGTCGTGTCCACGTATTCATAAGTGTGTTAAGATGTAGCACTAGGTCATTGAGATACTATTTTAAGAACCGTACAGTTGGTACCGTTCACTTTGGGACATTTGTTTATAAATTATCATGAACCGCGGTTAAAGCTTGTTCTTGAACTGAACGGAGTCTTGATATGACATTGCTTTGTTGGGGTTTTTTTTATGCAAAAACGAAATGGTTTTACACTTTTAAATTTACATTATTTAGGTTTTATATCGAGTTTATTTTTTAAAAGCGTGTAGACAACTAACAACTTAGTAACTTGAACTAACTAAATGCCTTTTTTATATATTAACTTAAGACTATTAACATGGTTTTCTTTACAATATTATAAAAAGAAAACATTTGATTGTTTGCATTGAATAGGCTCTGAAAGTACTGGACCGATTTGAAATTTAGAATCCTACATTATCCCTGATGAACATAGGCTATAGAATATTTTTAAAAACGTTAGGGATCCGTATGAAAACTTCAATTATGTAAAATCATTATATTGCGTACGCTGCGGAAATTATTGACAATATAGCAAAGTGATGTACTACAGTTTTATAGAGGACATCAACCTCTACAAAAAAGTCAGCGATACCATATGTCTAACTATTACAGTTATGTCACAATAACTACTTTTTCATGTTAAAGCTCAGTCAGTTATCTTTGGTCAAATGACCGCCCAAGTTTTCTTAGTTAATAGGTCAAAGTTTATGCATAAGCAAAAACCAATAACAACTGTTCAACTCACGCTCACAATAGGGGCCGCTTTTGTTCCGCTCAGTAGTGATGTACACAATTACATATCGATAAAGAGAATTATTATTTCATTATAGTTCAATCCGAATGCTTTCTCTGTACAGAGGAACAATGATGAATCCGATATGAGAATTTAAACAATACTCAGTCTCAAAAGGGTTCTTGTTTGTTTAACTTAAAATACATATCGACGTAAAACTCGCAAAAATTATCAAAATAAACGCAATAGTAAGCCGAAAAAAACATCTTTAACACTAGATTTACCAGCTTAAATATACCTATTATATTTCTACCAAAACCAAAAAAATATATATTTGTTACAAATATATGTAAATAATATAAAATTCATAAAACTAATTCTTCTGTTATAAATTAAAGAAGATTAGAAGAATTAAAGAAAATGTTACACGCACTAGGAATTTTAATTTGATGTTGCAAGACCAGCCATTTTGACTGGTCTGGTAAATCTAGTGTTAAAAAATTAATAATTGTTCTAAAAAAAATTATTAATAATTTAACACGCTATACCTTTATAACAATTTACATTTTTACAAATATAATAAATAAAAATTTCGTATTGAAATATGCATAATTTGAATTTAACTGTCAAATGTGTACAACAGAGAAGTGTCTCCGCGTATTCTATATCTACCCACATGAGTCAAATGTAGTCACATGCTGTTGAACTCTATAAATATACGAATTGTAATTACTTAAAAATATAACAACTCTATCATAATGATTGTGCGCAATATTTCGCATTATATTGCAATATGTATAACTGTAGATAGACATACAAAATTTAATCAGACAATACGAAGTCCAAACCAAAATAAATTTGTTATTACAACCTTTGTAATGTGTTTAAACCATTAGATACAATTTTGCCGCCAAGATACTTTGGGGGGGTTTGAACAGTCAGTCATGCGAGAGCCGCCGACGAGAGCGGACGTCTGCTCGCTGTGATAACGAGCTATAGTAGTATAACATTTTATTCTAGATTTATACTATTGCACCGATACACTATGATACTGTTCTGACATGTTATTATACAATACTGATGTGACACATGTACTCATAAATTATTTACTAAAAAAATTACTTAGTATTCAAATTCTAAATTGATTTTTTTAAATTTAAAATTCAAATCAAAAACATTTATGATTAGCACTGTAAAAAAAAACAATATTATCATATTTATCATTAATAATCAATGTTAATTATCATCTTTATGCTATATCATTATTATTCCGAGTAAGGCGAACCACCTTTTATGTTACTTAGTTTTTTATGCATATTTTTATTATATTGTCAAACCATTTGCATTGTAAAAAAAGTCATTAACTAACATTGTGTTAAATATATCAGAGAAGATTTGTTGTGAATTTGTTACACTACGAATGAACCAATGTCTACAAATAATATGTTTGTTAACTTAATACGATGTTACGAAAGCTCGAAAACCACTTTGGGCATGGCGTGGTTTGATTTTTAATTTTCAAAATTCATCAAAAACTTCCATAATACAGAGTTTGATATTATAATCATTTATTTTGAAATTCGATATAAAAAAAACAATAGTAAGTCGCTTTTTAAAATTTAAACATAAAAGTATCGACATATATCGATACATATTATAATACAATCGTGTACATCACTAAAGTGTTACGTCTGCCAACGTAACTCTGTAACATTTTACTTTCATTGTTGTCGTCTTCTGTCCACTTGTTCAATGAGGTTATTTAATATGAAAGTGTTATTCACTCGGCTTGAAAAGTGACGCATTCATAATACTAATAACATAGGCTTTTTTGTTTACGTATGTATGTGTCACCGACGTTTTTCTATACAATTGGTCATTCTTCCTTATTTTCAAATCATTTACGCTTATGTTCCACTTCCACCAAGTGTAGAGTAATAAAGTTAAATTGAAGAAAGATAATTATCAATTTTTTTTAGTACACAAGTAGTACAAAATATCAAACAATTATTAATCAATTATTTCTTGTAAAAGTACACAAAACTAAGATGGACACACTATAGCTAGTAAACCAGGCGACCAAACTTAAGGAAAATCAGTGGGCTTATCACGAATTTTAGTCTGGTTTTCGAACCGAGTTCGCTTCAAGCGATTTGTATGGAAATTTGAGCAGCGCCACCGCGTGCGGATATGGAACTACAATATTTTAGATACTTTTTGTTAATTTTCGAACGTCTCGATCTTTCGTTCATTTGATAGATTGCTGGTGCTCGTTAGTCGTTAGTAAAAATTCATGATCCCGATTGTTAACGGATCCGTTTTACTTGTGACAACTCGATTCGAAAGCCAGACTAAATTCGTGATAAGCCCACAGTACACGAACAGAAGAAACTTTCAAGCGAAACACCCGGTATAAAAGTAGCCGAGATAACGAGAGGAGTGTTAATTGGGACAGAGCACATTCGTCTCCTCAAGCTGGCATAGTGGAGTCGACTGTTGCACGCGGACATCTGTCTGTGGTAACAATAGGCGTGTGGACAGTATTAAAAAAAATGATGAAATAATGATTTTAGTGGGAAAACATGTTAAAAGTATTGCAATGAATTACTACTTAAATTTTATAAATTAAATTGAGATTATTAAGATTTCCAATAAAATAAAAGTACAAAATACTGCAATCGGCCATGCTCATTGAAACACCAATCAGGGAGAATGACGTCAAGGCCCAGTAAATATGTCAGTGTCAAGGAAAGGACTATGTTGTTTTACTTCGTGTTCTGTTTAATTTTTACATTCAAGTTAGTTAACTCGTTGTTTGTTCGCTGTTTGGTGAAAAAATAATTATCTAACAATTGACAACAATGGAACAAGGATTTATTAACTCAAATAGCTCAAACTTGCCCAGAATGGATTTGTTTATGTTGGGAGAGTTTCTAGCATCAAATAAAGACAAAAGTTTTATTTATAGCTTAATAAATTCTACACAACTCTTGTAAAGTTTGGAATTCATATTTAACACATGAAATATATTTAATAAATGTTATTTTGTTTTCTTCGTTCGTCAAATTGCGTTGTCTATGCTCATGGACCGCACTCTAGCTTAACATCAGGCGGAGTGTGGTCACATGCTGGGCTATATAAAAAAAGGCATAGTACAAACCATAGACAATATAGAAATCATCTGTAAACCAGTGTTTATACTGAACGCATGTATTTGATAATTGTTTACTTCCTTTATACAAAGCCTCCGTTCCATTGTCACATTTTCCCCTCAATATTCTAAAATAATCCACTTTTCTTGTTTTTATACTTAGTAATTTCCTCGTGTTGCTTTTAATTGGTATCAATGTTATTCGAAATTCAAAACGAATGAAAATGAAAAAATGTGACTTACAAAATGTCAGAGTGACAGTTCTGAAATTATTGCCAGATTAAATATTGTGGAGATTTAATTGTTTACTAAATTGTAGCTAACATATATAATAAAGGCATCGTTTCTCAAGCGGAGGATCGAGTTTATTTCAAAGGGGGTCACAGTCTGTTGAAAAATAATAAATACTACATATAGGTACAAAAGATTCGTTTATTAAAGGAATGAATTTTAGTGTAGTGTTATAAAACTAAATATTAAGATGTAATGTGTGGGGGTTAACTTAACTTTTTGGCTTTTTCGTGGGTCGCGACACAAAAATGGTTGAGAAACGATGCTATAAAGAAGATATAAAATTAATTTTTAAATAAATTTTGTAGATAAGCAAGTACATTACACTTTGACTTTCTCAAACGTGCTAACAAGCGGAATTTTCCCTAAACGCCAAATATTAAATTCGATAGCCCGTAAATTGTGTATAAGTTGTTCTGTCTTATGGAAAGGCCGCATCATGCTCAAGGTCAGCATGCGATACAACTTAGCGCTTAGAGGTCGCTTTATTTGTACGTCTGACACATGTCTGCGTTTTCCTCTAAATTCTAAAACCATTAGACCATACATTTCTTTCCGTACGTTTCCAATATACTAATATTATAAATGTGAATGTGAGTTTGTTTGTTACGTTTCGTACGTTCGTTTTTGGAGGTACTAAAAGTAACATAGGATACTTTTTATTAAAAAATAAATAAATAACTTTTTACTATAGTTTCCAATTGACTATAGTTAGTATGATCTCTGATACTTCTTTAATGACTTAAATGCAAGCGAAGCCGCGGGTAAAAGCTAGTATCTATATATATAAAACTCAAAGGTGACTGACTGACTGACATAGTGATTTATCAACGCACAGCCCAAACCACTGGACGGATCGGGCTGAAATTTGGCATGCAGGTAGATGTTATGACGTAGGCATTCCCTAAGAAAGGATTTTGAAAAATTCCACCCCTAAAGGGATAAAATAGGGGATGAAAGTTTGTATAAATCTTATTAGATTTTCGACTGATTGAACTGAAATTAAAGATTGGAGCTACTATGATTCTTAACGCGAGCGAAGCCGCTGGCAAAAGCTAGTTATATAATATAATTCTTGCTTAGCTTTAAATTAAGCATATTTAAAAATGTAAAACTAGTACCAAAGTATATAATCTGTGTTTGAGATAATAATCTATTATATTGTTAACGCTCTCATTTCTCAATAGATGGCGCCACTTGTGAAGCAATATAGGTGTAGTTTTTGACAGTTAGAAAAACGTGATTGTGCTAGTATACAGATCGATAGCAGTGGCCGCTTAATCAATTTGTTTTAGAATTAATTTCGTTTTGTATTCATGTGATAGTAAGCAATTGAAACAAATAAAGTGCAAGTTATTTCAAGTAAAAGGTGTTCTTATTTTCAACAAAGCTAGACTGGAAAACTTATACATCTGTATAAGGACTATGATAACAAGTTAAACTAGCACAGAGATCAATACTCCGGAAACCTAATACCAACATTAAAATATAATTTAAAATACGAACAGATAATTGTAACAGCAAAAATTGCATACGGCAATATCCTGTTTTAAATTTCGAAACGTGCCGTTTCCGTGCGTCTACCTTCAAGGTGATTCGGTGTAATTAGTGTCGACAGAATAGAATGCATTTGATGGGCTAATATAACTCCGCAATTTTCGACATTAGGGTAAGCACCTAACGCAAAGAGGTAACTTCATGCGAATAAACGTACAGTGGACTTATCACGAATTTAGTCTGGCTTTCGAATCGAGCTGTCACAAGTAAAACGGATCCGTTAGCAATCGAGATCATGAATTTTTACTAACGACTAACGAGCAATCTATCAAATGAACGAAAGATCGAGACGTTCGAAAATTAACAAAAAGTATCTAAAATATTGTAGTTCCAAATCCGCACGCGGTGGCGCTGCTCAAATTTCCATACAAATCGCTCGAAGCCAGACTAACATTCGTGATAAGCCCACAGTCCAAACTCTAGCCGAGACGTACTATTATTTTCAATGTGTTTGATTTCCTAATGCATATTTCTCAGTAAATGCACGCCGCATGCACATATCGCCGGACTATATTAATATATACAAAATTGCAATTTTACAGGAGAGCGTAGTTTGTGTAGACTCTTCGTTATTGTATTGAGGATATCAGAAGTCATTTCAAGTGTTTTTATTCTTCATTAGATGGAGAATTATATTATGAAGGTAGTTATATTATTTTCGTCTATGTTACTAGGAACCAGACAGAATAGCGAATGGTTTTTATGTGATGAGGGTTTACAACAAAATTTTATGAAATGAAATGAAAATCATTTATTAGCATAGGCACTAAAGGCGTGCACTTGCTCATCGTTAAACTCTACAGTGGCTTCGGAAAGGCGTATGATAAGAAGAATATCACAAGAAACTCGTCAATCATATCTTATTGGACTGCTGCTCGAATACTCGATATTGGTGGAATTATCTTTAATCTGAAACCATTAATAAGAAGAATCCCCAAGCAACAAACCCCTAAATAAATTATACATTACTAGCTTTTACCCGCGGCTTCGCTCGCATTTAAGTCATTAAATAAGTATCAGAGATCATTTCAAGATAAATGAATCAATATGATTCCTAACAGCTGAAACTATAGTCAGTTGGAAACTATAGTAAGAAAAAATATATTATTAATAAAAAGTATCCTATGTTACTTCTAGTACCTCCAAACATATGTGTACAAAGTTTCATGATGATCGGTTAAGTAGCTGTTGCGTGAAAACGTAACAAACAAACACAAACTCACATTCACATTTATAATATTAGTAGGGTTTTATATCCAAGAGGTAAGCCATACGAAGACAGACAGCAATAAACTTGTTTAATTAATTAAATATGAAGGTGAATATTTTTGAACGTATGCACCAATGCAAACCTTTTACCAATCACGGCGAACTGGCGGAGACCATACGTTTAATGATGTTGGGATAAAATTGTGCTGATGCGGAAGTAACAATTTTTCCTCATTAATTATTTTGTGATAACTTATACTAGGGTCGGGTTTAGATCTGTGGCGGTCGATTCTATAAGCCGAAAATACTTATTTAAGAAGATTTGAGGTTTTGACGTTTAGTCTGTCAGTGTCATCTTTCTTGTTTCTTCTGGTCTTTCTGTTGACACAATGCATTGTGATAATTATATTTTTAATCCATTTTAATCTACACTATTATTTCACATCAGTATCTCCAAAAGTGGTGACCCAACGACTTTCGAACAACGCAACCAGAAAATAACCTTATTTGTAAAGTTATGAAGCTAACGGCAAATTTTGAGCTCGGTATATGTAGACATCGCTTTTGCAGTCAATACTATTATAGAGCGAATGTGTAATGCTGTTTTTAATAGTATGGTTGGCATAGAAAGGTTAGCAACAAAATCATGGACACCCTACGCGTGCATTTAGAAATATCGGCATTGCAGCTATCTGCATCAGACCATGTGTTTAATATTGCAATACCTAAGTTAGATGTCCTAAGAGCAGTATCTACTTAGGATACCTATGTTAGTTAGTATGCAAGTGGACAATGCCAGTATACAGCAGCTAAATCAAATTGATAATTAATAAATTTATTTCATTTATATTTATATTTGTATTGACGAGTAAAAGCGCTCTATTGGAGCCCAATTACTAAAAATAAATAAATATTATAATAATAATAATTACTCTTCACGCGTTTCGTTCCTGCTATCTATTCTATCTTTACGACCAAACAATCTAAGTATACCAATTTCCTTTTAGTTAATAATATTATATTTGTAAGGAACTGGCTCAAAAACTACTGGACCGATTTCAAAAATTCTTTCACCATTTGAATGTTACATTATCACTGTTCAATATAGGCTGTATAAATTACAAGAAAAAAATAAGGATCCTTACTAAAAATATAATAATGTAACCGAAGATTGCCATAAAAGGCAGGCGTCCTTGATATATGAAACATCATTATTAGTACGCGAACGAAGTCGGGGGCAACAGCTAGTAGTAGCTATAATAAGTAAAAAAAAGTTGATTACTTACTACCTTCGGTCTACCTTTGTATGTAGTAAATCTGAAAAAGACAAGAATAATACTTTTAAAAAATATATACTAACTAGCTTTTACCCGCGGCTTCGCTCGCATTTAAGTCATTAAATAAGTCACTGATACTTTCAATAGAAATGAATCAATATGATCTAACCGCAAAAATTCAAGTAGTTTTATACTATTATAAAAATGACAGATGAAAATAAAAATAAATATAGAAAAAATCCATACAGATGAAACTATAGTCAGTTGGAAACTATAGTAAAAAATAATATTTTTTTTTAATAAAAAGTATCCTATGTTACTTCTAGTACCTCCAAAAATACGTGTACAAAATTTCATGATGATCGATTAAGTAGTTGTTGTGTGAAAACGTAACAAACAAACTCACATTCACATTTATAATATTAGTATGGAGTTTTACTTATTAAAATGACGAAGGGTTAAAGAATATATTTCAAAAAAAAGCCGTTAAGATGCGACTGCCTATCCCAGTAATATGACACGCCGTTAAATTGCAAGGTGAACCGTGAATTCGTGATCATAGTAAGGAGAGAAAGGCTTCCCATTTTAGAAAACGTAATTTATATTTAATCTCAGCTATTACCAAGTCTTCTTAGAATAAAGGCTAGAGTCAAGAGTGGGTAGACTGATCATTAGTAGTCTTTTGTTTTCGTGTATTATGAATGGTGTGAATTGCTTCAAAGACAAATGTCACATTCACAACTTCAGTATACTGGCTTGGATTTGTACTTGTCGAGTAATTAACGACGAACTAGCCGCTCCCGTGGATCTGTCCCTATCGAAGCAGCGATTATGAACCTGTGGGCTTATCACGAATTTTAGTCTGGCTTTCGAACCGAGTTCGCTTCAAGCGTTTTGTATGGAAATTTGAGCAGCGCCACCGCGCGCGGATTTGGAGCTACAATATTTTAGATACTTTTTGTTAATTTTCGAACGTCTCGATCTTTCGTTCATTTGATAGATTGCTGGTGCTCGTTAGTCGTTAGTAAAAATTCATGATCCCGATTGCTAACGGATCCGTTTTACTTGTGACAGCTCGATTCGAAAGCCAGACTAAATTCGTGATAAGCCCACTGAACTGTATTCCGCGCCTTCTCACTTTTTGCTAGACTTCCTACTATTGACAAGAACAGCTCTTCATTTGTTCACCAAAAACAAAAAGCCATCGACTAAATTCTTAATTTAAAAATATTTAAATTAAAACTGCTTTATTTAGGCATACATTGCCTTGCCATATATACTGTATGCTATATGTTAGTAGCTATATACCGAATTTGTATGTCACAAAAACTCTGTGATGAACAATATTGTTATTCCATATGAAGTAATAGAGTATATGTTTATTTTACATAATAATACACGAGTGCCAGTTATTCCGGTTTCACGTGCGAATATAAAGAGAAAGTCGCGTGACTCGCACAACTCATAACATCGCTGCTCTCCGCGAATATAGCTTTGCCATATTGCCATTTAAATTCACACCGTTAAGGATAATTTTCTCGTGGATTATAGATGGACCAGAGATGCTGATCGGATCCTTGCCACATAGCTTTATTCGTCCTAATGATGTTACGATGTATGTGGTTAATCGCGGTTAAAAAAAAACTTACTAACGAAACACCGCCGCTAAACACGACAGTTGCAAAACTTGCGAAACATCAGCTTAAAACAATTAGCTACATTTCAATTTTATTTTTTTTAAATATATTTATATATAAAAAAAATTCGTTAGTACTATTTATTTATTGAAATGAAATGAAATGAAAATCGTTTATTAGCATAGGCACTAAAGGCGTGCACTTGCTCATCGTTAGACTCTACCGTGACTTCGGAAAGGCGTATGGCGAGAAGAATATCACAAGAAACTCGTCAAATTACTAGCTGTTGCCCCCGACTTCGTTCGTGTAGTAATGAAGATATAAAGTATTATGAAGTTTTTTTTTACTTTTAGTAAATGGGCTCCAATAGAGTGCTTTTACTCGTCAATACAAATATAAATATAAATGAAATGAATTTATTAATTTAATAATTATCAATTTGATTTAGCTGCTGTATAGGTACTGGCATTGTCCACTTACATACTAATGTCATAATAATATATAATAAATCTACTATGATGTAGAAGAATAGCCGCTGTATAGGGGCATTGTCATCCTATTGTATACCTACGGGTAAACATAAAATGACATAGATTATGTCCAAGCTTTATTATCTATAAGATATTCATCTAACGTGTAATATGATTTTTGAATAAGTTTGCTTTTTATGATTTTCTTGAACTGATAAAGAGGGAGGCTACTAATATCATCGGGCAGTTTATTATATGACTTTATGCCAACCCCCATGAAACAACAAAACATACAGTTATTATTATTAATGAATACATCTATATTGTGTACACTCGCATTCAGAAACGACGCTCGAGCATACTTTAATCTGTAACCTACTGATTATGACTTGAGTGCATTTTAATCAATTTTTTCTTAACCCATAAATGGACGATTTTTGTTTCACGTTTAAAAAAAATATATTTGTGTAATAGACATGTATTACTGTCTAGGAAAAATGAGTAAAAAAATCTAGACATGAATTTACTATACTTTTTTTTTGCAATAATGTGAGTGTTGTTTAAAAACAACATTGTCCATTTAAGGGTTAATAATAATTTACTAATAAATCTTTAACACTAGATTTACCAGTCAAAATGACTGCTCTTGCAAGATCAAATTAAAATTCCTACTGCGTGCAACATTTTCTTTAATTCTTCTAATCTTCTTTAATTTATAACAGAAAAATTAGTTTTATGAATGTTATATTATTTTATTTTATGTATATTTGTCACAAATATATACTTTTTTGGTTTTGGTAGAAATAGGTATATTTAAGCTGGTAAATCTAGTGTTAAACACGACAACCATTAGACAGTAATCAAAATAAAATAGTAATATTTGCAGTATTTATATATTAATAAGTAACGATTGAAACTATTTCTTATAAACGTAACAGAACGTAATGACAGCTAAGTGACAGTAGACAGTTGCAATGAGTTATTATCATTGGTCAAAAAACACGACAACAATTTTTCATGCGTGTGATTGGTCTATTTTGTTTTGTTTGAAGTTTTGAATTCTATTCAGTGCTGAATACAAGCCTCAGTATGATTTTCTATTGAAATGGTACTAGGTAGCCTTTGTCTATTTTTAAAAATGATTAGTTCTGTAGGAATGTGGGCAACACTGCTTCCCACATGGGACTTGTCAAGCCAGCGTGTGTGGGGTCTACTCAGGAATACTTAAGGACCCATTTACGATATTACAGATTTAACAGCGACGCACTACGGATAGGTTACTAAGAGGTCATTTTACGGACGTTTTTACAGGCTTATATGTCAAAATTCACGTAAGCCACAGAGGTGACGGCCGTATCACGAAACTTCGGATATGCCTGAGTAGCCCCCCTGTTCCCAGCTATCTACCATTTTGTTTTCGAGTGCATTTTGCAGCAGAGTTGTTTTACTCCAAAATCTTCGAACACACGCCCGTTCTACAACTATTAATAACGAAAATTATTTTAAAAAGCTATGTATTACATTTTTCTGAGATAAAGATTTAATTCCAACAGGTAAATTCAAATAGGTTTTTTTAGTGAATATTCTTAATGGCCAAAGTGGAGCATGGCCATTGGCCACACACAACACATCGCAGCAATCCGAAATATTACGTCGCAACCTTTCTATTCCACCATTCCAACCGACTCAGGCACATTTGTCTATTTTTATAAATCAAAACTAACTTCTGTGCAAAAATTGCGTCACCCCGAATGCATTTATATATACAGTCCGTGTCACTTGAATAGCCTCACCCCCAAAATTAGTTATAGATCCAGTTCTATATGAACAACTCTTTATTTGATTTCATAAATAAACGTTAATAGGTGTAACTACTACATCTTTGTTACAAAAGTTTGACATTCACTAATAAATAATAAAAATTATAAACTAAAATAAGAAATAGGGTTAGTCACTTGAATAGCCTCAGAATAATAAAACACAGAAAAATATCGATTTAAATTATTTTTAATACTTTGTGTACTTTCCATTATTCTTAATAATGTCAAAAATTCGATTAGGAATAGATTCATATAATGAGCGAATGTATTTTATGTCTAAATTATTCCAAGTATTATGAATTTCTTGTATAAGATCAATGCTGCTAGAATATTGGCGTCCACCGGCGAATCATTTACGAGATAAATAGCCCCAAACATTTTCTATAATATTTAAGTCCGGAGAGTTCGAAGGCCAATCTAAAACTTGAATTTTATTTTCTTGAAACCAAGTTTTTGTTTCATGTGATGTATGTGAAGGGGCATTGTCCTGTTGAAAAATCCACTTTTTTTTTTTAGAACTTTACGAATCTCTTTTATCTTCTCTTCCAGTAGATTTATGTACAACTTAGAAGTTTGTCTACCTATGATAATCGAAATACTAATGATCCTATAATAAGAAATCGCACCCCACATCATTACTGAACCACCGCCTGAATGACGACGAGATAATATTATTTCTTCTTTTCTCAAATCGTGGAAATAATATGAATATCCATCTGGACCATCTAAATTAAATTTTTTCTCATCACTGAAAACAACATTATGCCATTGACATGTCCAGGACATATGTATTTTAGCAAATGATAATCGCACTTTCTGATGATGATCACGTAATGCAGGTTTCCTCCTGATTTTTCGCCGCTTGAGATATGATGATGAATTTATTATACGTCGCACTGTAGACAATGAAGCACTAGTGTTTACTATTAGCTATTTGTCGTACTGTCTTCGCAGAGTTAGATGCAGCGCGCAAAATAAGTCGGCGTTCACGTGAGGTAGTAGCTGGTTTTGTTCGACCTTTATAATTTTTTCCATATTTTTCTTTATTTTTCACATCATTATTAATAACTTTAGGACTGCGACCAATTTTTTTTTTGGCGATTTCACGATTTGATATTTTTTTATCCAAATAAAATTGTATTTTTTCTTTTTCAATATCAGTAAGCATGCGACCACGACCCATGATAAAAATAATAATAATAACACTTTAAAAATAATACATACGTAATATACGGTATGAGTGAAATAGTTTAGTGCTGAGATACTAAAGCAAATGAACGCGATAGCTATTGAAACTGGACTGAGGCTATTCAAGTGACTAACCCTATTTCTTATTTTAGTTTATAATTTTTATTATTTATTAGTGAATGTCAAACTTTTGTAACAAAGATGTAGTAGTTACACCTATTAACGTTTATTTATGAAATCAAATAAAGAGTTGTTCATATAGAACTGGATCTATAACTAATTTTGGGGGTGAGGCTATTCAAGTGACACGGACTCACATTCCAATAGTTTCAATCTCAATTACAAAGATGTCGCTGCAATACTACGTTACTTCTTAAAAAAATAATTGTGGAAAATTGTGTTAGTTTTTCAATTTTCTAATAGGTGGCAGTAGTACTTATTATTGCTATGAAATGAAAGCGAAAATATTTCTTCAAATAAAGTTCAAGCTATTTAGATAAGTATTAAGCACGAAATGTTAATGCGCATTATATATCTATAAGTTTCTTTACCTGTTTTACCATTTGCAGCCATTGTATATAAGATACGATTCAAATCCTATACCTGGTCTTAATGACAAGTTTCCCGTCTACTTGAGTGAACATCCGGTGTCCAATGCAAGATGGCGGGTGCTTCCCGTTCAACGTAACGATATCACAAGATTTGAACAAGAAGGTGAACCAGTAAAAGTAATTATTTCGAACAACATACTTGTACTTCATTAAACCTAAAACAAAAAAATAAATGCGTTTTAAAAAAATTAAACCTAGTTGGAATCTAAAAGGTCCTAAGAGAGCAAAGCTTTTAAAAAAATAAATGTAGTTATAACCGAATAATTTAAAAAGTTTGAGAATCATTAATATTTTTTATAGCTTCCTAACTGAGGTTAGGTTTAGAGAGATGGAAATTATTGGTTATTTCTTTTAACAAAATATGTTTTAGGTAAATCAAGATGTAATAATTAATCATTGCGCTACAAATACAAATTTGGCAATCAACGCCGGTAATTGGGCAATGGGGTTTCATGGCAAGGTCCGCTGTTATATATTATAAATTTAACGATATTAAAATACAAATATGAAAAGAATTAAATTAATATTTATTTTACAGGTTTGTTCTGTTATTGTAAGAACGATATTGGACGTATACAAATGTGAATTACCAGAGAATATATGGCAAATTTATACAACAATTTCTGAATGAATAATCATAAAATAAAATGCTGAAAATATAAATAAAGTGCAGTTTAGAAAACTGTAATTCGTTTTCTATCACAGATCTTATGCCAAATGTTAATCTATGTCGAAATTCTCATGGAAAATGTAAATCAACACTAACAGACTAAAAGTTGATGCACTAATTAGAAATTATAAACAATTTGCATATGATATGTTTGACGGCAACTTGTTTGATCGTATAATAAATACATATATTTATATATTAAACGTTTATGATTAATTTGAGATTGAAGGCACGTAGATTTATTTCCTTAGAGTGGAAATCTATTTGTAAACTAACAAACCCAAAACAAACTTGTATAAGGTAACTAACTTCATATACATAAAGGGAGAAGTTTTCGTATCGAAACGACTGGTTCCGTTCGTTATTGTCTCGTTTATTATACAGAATGAGATCTGAAGGCTGCAGACTTATTGCGTCTACCTTACAGGCTATGAATAAGTCATGGCATTCGTTATAAGAATCGCTATGAAAATGTCATGAATTCGAGGCGACACGATGAGGTGTATTGAGAGCATTATTATGCTACACTTTTGAGACCCCGTTTATTGCAATTTTTTGTTATCGTGACTTCTAATCACCGAATTATAATTTATAAATGTATTTAAATATAACAAAGGCAACTAATAATAATAGCCTTATGAACTAACTTTCCTCTATTAACTATTAAGCTTTTATATTGTCGTGCGTTATTATGGATGGTACTGATTATATCTGACAATGTCATATTGCTTGCATATTGGCGACTTCTTGTTATTCAAAAAAAAACAACATAATGTTAATAGTCACAGTGCACGGTGGGTCTTACACTAAGTTTCAACTTATTCATTCACTATTGAAAATTCATGAAACATTTTACATATTATTCAATTGTTTTCTTAAATAATTGAAATATCAATGCGAAGAACTTTTCTATTGTCGTCTCTACTAACATAAATTAGATGTGTAAGTTAATTCTCACGGAATTCTCTGAGAGCTCTATTGACTTCGAGTGCTATGTCTCTATAATGAACTTCTTTGAAATTGGATTTCTATTGAATGTTATAGGAGAGCTCCACCGCATTTCTTAAATAATAGAAAACTACTCAGAAATGTTGAGGCTTGTTACTGCAATCTGTAGACAGAACCATTATGTGAATGCTAATATTTTACAATAACGTAGGAGAGGATAATTATTATGAACATGTTATATATTTTTATTCTCAATGAATGGTGTCAGCAATTGAGGCAAAGACATAGATAGATACTGACTGGAAGTATTGTCATTTCGTATAGATGGTATATATTTTTTCAACGACTTTTTTGACTACTTTATTTTCAAAGCTACCCTCCATCTAAGATTAAGTTAGTAATAAAAGGCATCAACTTCAAACCAGTTTTTTAGTCACCTTCCAGGCCTGTCGGCATAACATTAGTTTATATATCTATGAAAGTTGAATTATTTTATATCTTATGACATATACTAAATATTTTAAAATTCAAACTACATTCAGATATCAATAGAATAGTTGCAATCAGCGATTGGAAGCTTTGCACGTGTACCAAAAGTCGAGAACAGGCAAGTGGCCGTGGGGAATTGCTTACAGTTTAAGAGCGGACGACTTGCAGTAATCGAGGGAGCAGTCGCACCTTGAATCTTTCGAGATGTCCTCTCAATTCTGAGCACGTAGCACTCCAAGATGGTTTAACACCCTATTAGTTGAAACATGTACTACAAACTCTGGGATATTTTAATCTTATTATGTTAACAAGCTTTTATGCAGGTCTATTAACTTTTATATAGAATTCAACTGACATTTAGATGTTTTTTTAAAAACAGATGAACATACAATCTTTTTATATATAGCCTATAGCCATTTTATTTTTATTTAGTTCCATTATCTACTGAATTGTATCTTGATATACGTCAATTGAAATAATTGTTTACATTAAATGTAAATAGGCTGAGTATTTTCAGTTGTTGAATGGTTAGTGAGTTTCCCACGTGAATTATTCATGGCTCAAGGTATGCAATAACATTTACAACTGGCAAATTCATTATTACATTTTGTAAATGTAAATAAAAACTAATATATTTATAGAATTATTTCGAATTAGCGAATAAACCTACTCTTTGTCTTTTTAATGTTTTCTACGCAAGCTTCACCCATGTAAACAAAACACAACTCACAATATTGTTTTTACCTATGGCGGCAAGATAGTAGGTACCATTACGTACAGAAACGCTTTTTTATTGATTATGTATTTTTCAGCAATTAAAGAGGGTCAAAGATACTAATAATGGATATTAGTCTAGTGTGTCGTCCATTTTATTGCAACATCGCAAATGTAAGATACCAGTGCAGTGATTAGGTCGAAAATTTTCGCAGTGCTTGTACTTATATGACGCATAAAATATTATAATATCCAATGAACACAGCTTAATATTTAAATGAAGTTACTGCTAGATTTATAAAAATAATACAATGAAATAGATAAATTTATTCAACTGAATAATAAAGCACTTTAATCTAGTTGACCAAACAAATACTTATCTTTTATCAACATCTCAAAATGTTTCTAAACAATAAATCAATAACAATTTACAATATTAAAAATTAGATGTAAAATAATAATTATACTGCGTGAACGCTCAATACAATCTTCCTCGCTCGAAGCGCTGGCCGCGAATGAAAACCACCCGCTTTTGTCGCGTTGATTTTATTTTTTGTAAGGCGTGGGGATGACGCAATACTGCGCGAGATACCTCGCTCGCTCGTGCGCCGACACGGCCATTCTGCAACAGGTCGAGCTCGACATGTCCTGTAATAAATTAAATGAGAGGAGTAGCATTTGTTAACTTCAAACTAGATCGGTCTGAGGATCTCCTGCTCGATCCAAAATATATTACTCCATAACAATGAGACTTTAACTAGATCTTGCTATCTTGAACCAAAAACAGGAAAATGTCAATCTATTATATCTAGGAGCATAATCCTCCAACTAGAGTTATGACAACACAGTCAACGCCATGTCTAGGAGAACAATCCTCCAACTAGAACACGACAACACAGTCAACGCCATGTCTAGGAGAACAATCCTCCAACTAGAACACGACAACATAGTCAACGCCATGTCTAGGAGAACAATCCTCCAACTAGAACACGACAACATAGTCAACGCCATGTCTAGGAGAACAATCCTCCAACTAGAACACGACAACATAGTCAACGCCATGTCTAGGAGAACAATCCTCCAACTAGAACACGACAACACAGTCAACGCCATGTCTAGGAGAACAATCCTCCAACTAGAACACGACAACACAGTCAACGCCATGTCTAGAACACGACAACATAGTCAACGCCATGTCTAGGAGAACAATCCTCCAACTAGAACACGACAACACAGTCAACGCCATGTCTAGGAGAACAATCCTCCAACTAGAACACGACAACATAGTCAACGCCATGTCTAGGAGAACAATCCTCCAACTAGAACACGACAACACATTAACGGCAAGTCTAGGAGAACAATCCTCCAACTAGACTGCAACCTCACAATCAACGCCATGTCTAGGAGACCAATCTTCCAACTAGAACACGACAATGTCAACATTACATCAGTCAGTCATAATAATTATACTCAAACCATTAGGTTCAAAATAGCAATTAAACAATTCATACTATCAATTAATAAGGTAAGCAATTTAATTCTTGCAAGCTTTAACACAAAATGTCTATTGTTTCAATAAAAACAAATAATTATCACAAAAAGGCACAAAAGGCCAGGACTAACCTTATGGTTATGGACAATTCATAGAGTCATTACCAACATCACAGTGCATTGTAGAATCCGCCAAATCATTTGGCACCGCCGACACGACATCCTGGTCGGTACCAGTACCTGGCTTGGGGGCCAGTCGCAATTGGTCATGTGCTACCTTTTTAGGCCTTCCTCTGCCAACAACCTTTTTAACCTTGTATCTATCATGGGGTAAAACTTTATAAATTTCATAAGCATCCGGGTATTTGAGATCAAGACCAATTTGGGTTCTGGGGTTTGTTTTAAATAAAACCATATCACCTTTATTAAATCTTTTGACTTTGGCCTTTCCTGAATCAAATCGTAATTTATCAGCATTACTTATTTTTTCAATTCTTTTACCCATGTAATCATCTAGTAATTTACGATCAACAGTACTATTATTTTCATCGACTAACGACAGCAACTCAATTGGGACGGCACATTGCCTACCCGTTAAAGCTTTAAGTGGACTGATTCCGGTAGTTTTATGTTTAGTACAATTGATGGCCAGTTGTAATGCATCAAGTCCGGTCTTCCAATTATTATGTTCATAATTACGTATAATTGTTAGTCCGTTCTTAACAACCGTCATCATACGCTCAACTTGACCGTTTGCACGGCTAACACCTGGGGCTATAAAATGTTGAACTATACCTTGCTCTTTACAATATATCTCAAAATCTGATCTAAAAGCTGTATCCTGGTCGCTTATAATCTGCTTTGGGGCACCGAATAAGGATACTACCCTTTTTAGAGCATGAATAAGTGACTTGGTAGTTTTGTCTGTAGCGTAATCTAACATTATGTATTTAGTAAATGCATCTATAGTTACGATAACATATTCGTGTTTATTATTTCTGTTAGTCAATCTGCCAGTCATATCCATATGGATAGTATGAAAGGGTATCGGCTCCTTTGGTATAGGATGCATCTGTACCTGTTTTTGACCAGAGGCTCCTTTACTAGTTTTACATATGACACAATTTTCTACGAATTTTCGAACTGTATTCGTCATTTCAGGGAACCAATATTCTTCTCGCAATTTAGATAAGGTTTTGTCCCACCCGAAATGCTTAAGAGATGTGTGATACGCATTTATAATACTCCACTGATAAGATTTAGGTACTACCTTTTTCCAAACATTATTGCCGGGTTCATCATCTACATGTTTTCTCTGCAATACTAGGTTATATAAACGATAGTTGTCTATGTTGTCACCCTTCTCTATCTTTTTAATAATTGCATGTAAGTCAGGGTCCCGACGTTGTTCAACTTTAAGCCAAGAATCTGTATTATTAAGTGAATTTATGCACGCTACTGGATTGCGGCTAAAATAGTCTGCATGTCTCATACGAGTTCCTTGACGGTATTCTATCTTAAAGTCGTAATGTTGTAGATATTGTAACCATCTATGAATTCTTGGCAACAATTCATGTTTTTGCAGAGAAGATTTAATAGCATTGCAGTCCGTTACTATAGTAAAATGTCTGCCATATAAATACTGCCGAAAATGCTTTACAGCCCGAACTATAGCGAGAGTTTCCAACTCGTATGAATGATAATTACTTTCCGGTTTAGTCGTCCTCATACTCATAAAAGCTACAACGTGTTGTCGTCCTTCTTTTCTCTGAATTAGTACTGCTCCAAGGCCTGTGCTACTCGCGTCGGTATGTAATTCAATAGGCAGGTCTTCTCGATAAATAATAAGGGCAGGTGCAGAAGTCAGCCTTCGAATAACATCTAATCGGGCATTTTCACATTCAGCCGTCCAGATAAATTTAACATCTTTCTTTGTTAAATTATATAGAGGAATCATACGTTCCGAAAATGAAGGTATAAATCTTCTGAAGTAGCTGGCTAAACCACAGAATTGTCGTACTTGTTTGACATTATTCGGAATCGGTGATTTTTCTAAAGCCTCGACTTTCTTAGGACTTGGTTTAGCTGTACCATTGGATATCACGTTGCCAAGGTATTCTACTGATCTCTTAAAGAAAGTGCATTTATTCGGGTTTACTGAGAACCCAGTGTCCCTTAATGTAGATAATACTCGATCCAATAACAAAATGCCCTCATTAAAATTACTGCATTTAATTAGTATGTCATCCATGTAAATTAAAATTTCATTTAAATATGGTCGTAAGGCCGTCATTATTGATCGCTGGTATACGGCTGGAGCGTTCATCAAACCAAATGGCATCATCACATATTCATATAGTCCGTCTGGAGTAATGAAAGCGGTCTTGTGAATTGAATCCGCTTTAATAGGTATCTGGTGGAATCCTTGAGCCATATCTAAGCATATGAAATATTTAGCGTTTGCCAGTCTATCTATTTGATCTGATATTATTGGCAATGGGAATTTTATTGGTACAGTATTACTGTTAAGTTCGCGGTAGTCTACGCACATCCTATCATCACCGTTCTTTTTCTTAACTAGAATCACAGGACTCGCAAATTCGGAGGTGCTCTCACGAACAATACCACTGGCTATTAGATCCCCAATAATACGTCTTATCTTGTCCCTTTCAACAGGAGCCATTCTGTATGGTCTACGACAAACAACTTTCAAAGGATCCCTAAGTTTAATTTCTAAGCATCCTGTGGTTACTGTAGTTTTTGGTATTCCAGTGGCAAAAAGATCATTGTATTTATTAAGTAAGCATTTCAAAGCTGTTATGTCATTCTCATTCACTAAATCGGTATCTAAATTATCTACTAGATCTTTATGAGAAATAATGCTCATAATACTGGACATTCTAGAAATTGTCGCACCATGATTGTTAATATTGACGTTTAAGCCTGGTATCTTTACAAGATCGCTACCGACCAAAAGTTCACATGGAATTTCATGATCCTCAACAACATGAAAATTGATCTCGACAAATATAGTAGATATTTCACATAGTACTGTTATATATTGATAGGATGCTATTGGCACTCCTATTCCTAGTCCTTGTGTAAAAATAATGTAGAATAATTGCGTTTTCCTGGCAAGGACATGCTAAGGGATCTCTGAACAAGGGAGCTGTCAGCACCACTATCGAATAGCGCTACATAATTTTTATTGTTAATTGTAATTTTTAGTGGTGTGCATATCAATGATTGTCTTTGAGCTATACTTATGTTTTTGATTTTATCATTATTTTTTAGAAAACAGTTCGCTTCATAATGACCCAGTTTACGGCAAAAACCACATACGATTTTAGTATTATCTTTTGTGTAATTATTAGGTAAATCTGTCAGTAATGATCTGGGTTCAAGTACCTTGTCTGTTGTACATTTTGACTGCACGTGACCTGCTCGTCCACATTTGAAACAGGTTACATCACGATTTGATCCATCGTTTCTGGCGAAGCGATACCTTGAGCGTTTAGCTAGTGGCTCATCTGCTTTGTTGTTATTCATTCGCATAGTGGAGACGACTGAGATTAATTCAGGAACGGTGGAGCATTTGCTAGAAAGAAGTCTCAAACGCAAAGAGTCACTATCAATACATCCAATAACAGCCTCTACGGCATCCGAGTCTTTATTACCTTGCATGATTCTTTTCCAGAAGTTCCAAGCCTTTGTTATAGAATCGGCTGGTTTTGTCATATCAAGTTTAAAATTTCTAAACTTAACGATATCATTAGAATATCTAGCTTCTGGCTCAAATGTTTGTATTAAAGCTTCCTTCATGTCGACCCATAATGGAGACTTTACAAGCCAGATGTCACCTAATGCTTTCGCACGGCCTTGCAAGCAACTAGCAATCTTATTGCATATTTCATAATCAGTGAGGTTCCAATGGTCCTTGGCCCTATCTACATGATCGCACCAGTCGCGAATTGGAACATCCCCGTCTGGGTCAAATGACGCAATATAGACTTCACTAAGCCTAGGTCTTGATGAGACATCCTTTGTCAAAAATTTAGCAAGCAGTTCGCTATTATTTCTGGCGTTATCATTTTGTTGTTGAGTCAAATTTTGTATTATATTTACTAAAGACGATAACGCCTCATTAGACATAGAATTACTCACAGCATTCGATTCCTTTGCTGTACCTTTGTGCTGTTCGATCCCACTTCTGATATCGGAATTTTTGGGTGTTGGTACTAATATTGGGGAAGTTGGCCTTTCAGCTATGTAACTATTAATATTGTCTTCCATTTTCGACTCGATTTATCAATAAAACAATTTAATAAACAATCAATATTTCCTCATTTATTCCTTGGTTATTATCTGTAATTCACAAATTAACTCGTTATAACATAATTCATTATGAAATGACACAATAACAAATTATTTATGTAAATTAAATAAATCAACTAATAATTATAATAAAGATTACACATAAATGAACACAGCTTAATATTTAAATGAAGTTACTGCTCTTTTATCAACATCTCAAAATGTTTCTAAACAATAAATCAATAACAATTTACAATATTAAAAATTAGATGTAAAATAATAATTATACTGCGTGAACGCTCAATACAATCTCCTATTACTTTTTCTTACTTGTGCAACGTCATGAGCGCTAAGTGAATAAAATTACATTGATCTCAGCGGTATTCCTTTACCACTATGTTTTTACAGGGTTAGACAGATACTATGAAACACCAGCCGTCTCCTAATATTGCTCTGCCTAATTTAAATTTAGCATTAATAATTAACAATAAAGTAAACCTAACTCAGATCTAATTTCACTGATTAAGAAGAAATTGAAAGCCGGCATAGCGAGAATTATTTTTCTTTACTATGAATATAAGTAAGCAGTTCTAGTAGAACAGCCATTCTCAAAGTGTGTTCCGCGGAACCCTAGGGCTAAAATACTGCAAAAAATACCTACCAAAGGGACATTATAAGGTTACATCTAAATATTACGTAATATTACTTTGCAATATGATTATTCATAAATACATATAAATCAGTTTTTTATAATTATATTAAGGCTTTTTCCTTCGACCTATGGTATGTTAGTCATGAATGCTATTTTGTTGGTCGTTTTACAATTATTATTTTCTTTAAACTGAACACTGTCTTCAATTAGGTATCTAGCACACTATCCTATCCCATAATTAAAATTAACATAATCGTCTTAGTATAATTTTGTGGGTAGGCTTAATAAATTTATATATTGCGATTGCTATAGTTAAAGTATGTATGGAGCGACAGACCAGCACCTTCCCTTAAAGCAGCGGTTCTCAAACTTTTTTGGCGAAGGAAAAAGCCTTTATATAATTATAAAAAACCGATTTATATGTATTTATGAATAATCATATTGCAATGTAATATTTAGTTGGAATATTTAGATGTAACCTTATAATCTCCCTTTGGTAGGTATTTTTTGCAGTATTTTAGCCCTAGGGTTCCGCGGAACACACTTTGAGAATGACTGCCTTAAAGGAATAAAACTTCGGTATATGTACTCCGCCATTGAGTATGTCAAACTTTACACGTATTAAATGTACATGAAAATTAAGGTTGTGAAACTCTAAAGAGGATCACGTTCCCAAGTTCGAGTCTCAAATCTGAATCATTAATGATACAAAGTTTATTTTTAACTTTCACCCCTTAAGGTAAAAGCGTGAGGATACGTAACAAACAGACACCCTGTGGAGGTGACAATTTATTATAAACAGTCGGGAAGTTTTCTTCTAAAGTATACTCCCTTCATATGTATGTAACTTGGTTAGGGTTGTCCAGCTACAGTAATTCCTCCTATTACACGGTACTCTTATAACGCGCTTTCATATTACGCGAATTTATGTCCCTCGTAAAACACGTGTTCCCCCATATAACGGGGGAATTTTACATCTTATATTTCTGTATTGTGAAATTTATGACGATTTGTTCAATTCATAATCAATTTCGCATTTGTTTGAACATACATATATCGTTGTTAACATCGTTTTTCATTAATATTCTACTTAAATTCCCTTTAAAAAGTACAAAACGGTTATACGGGGTATTACAAGCGCGTTATTTTTCCTATAACGCGGAACCAGTCTACCACGTTATAGGGGGATTTACTGTATAATATTGAATATAGATTGGTTTATTTATTTGACTTCAATATGTAGTGTTCTTACGTCGATATATGTATTCTAAATTTTTAAAACGTTCGATCAAGTTAAATTTCATTTATAAAGTTAACAAAATAACGTTAATTGTTTTAGTTAACTGGTCAATTACGCAGAAAACTTAATTTTTTGTAAAGACCCCATTTCTAAGTTTTTATAATGTGCCTACAGTTTATAAAACATATGTATATGAAAAACAAAAATTATTTAAAAAGTGACAACCCTAATACGAATTCATTTAAACGAATCGCGTCCACTGATTCGTTCAACAAACAGATAACCCGCTAACGTAACTAAATTGTAATTTGTTAACCCGACACGATACCATGTTACATTAAAACTATAAAAATAAAACTAATTCATTTCTGTTTGAACCACAATCTCAAAAAAATAAATCAAAAATGTCCGCTTGTCAATTGTTTTATTTATTATGCCGACGCGCGGTCTATAGTTATAAAAAGTTGCTGTGAGATTTATTTTTATTACAGTTACTGTGACTAGTTATTCATTGTAGTCTCGTCACGACCACGAGGGCACTACTAACTGATTAAACTACATTTGTCCGCTGGACTAATAACGTAAGCGCAACAGTTTTGTTTCGAGTATTCTCTCTAGTAGATTCAACTCAATAGAATCAACCAATCAAAGCTCTTCATAAGCTTAAAGCTCCAAGTCTCCGACCTAAGTTATTAAAATCAATTATTTTATGTAAATCTTACAAAATGTTAAAAGGCTTTCGCGGAATCTAAATTTTCGATGTTAATTTTTGTTTTTCCTAATTTAACGAACCAAATTTAGGAATTGAGTTTTGAATATTTATTCCCTGTGGCCTCATTATGACAAGCGCGGCCGCCATTTTACATTTTTACATTTATTTATTCTTAGTTCTAATACTCGGCTACCTCACAGAATCTATATTGTCTGTTCAATGACGTACACTCGTCTCAGCAAAGCCGGTATAGCGGCGATGAATGACAAATATTTAGCTGTATAGCTTAACAATGGACTGTACTACAAAAAAACATATATTACTAATTGGAAACCAGTACGAATATATTATATTGAATTAGGATATCGATTTGTCATTTGGTCGCTGTAATATTTTACAAATTAATTTAGTTCTCGGAGTAATCGATGCAGAAACATTTTGAATTCAATACATTCTACAAGAACTGGTCCCTCGAACCTCTATTACGACCGTGCACAATTTAGGTTAGTGCCTGTGCGACGTTAATATCGGTCGGTATCTTTAAATTAACATATGACATGAAATGAAAACAATTTATTAGCATTCGCACTAAAGGCGTGCGCTTGCTCATCATTAGACTCTACCATGACTTCGGAAAGACGTATGACGAGAAGAAGGCCACAATAAACTCGTCAATCATAGCCTAAATAGCCTGTACCTACGTAAAAAAGACTAAACTTCTATTTTCAAAAGTATTCCTACTACATTTGTATATATTTCGTATTACTACTATATAGTACTTATTACTTATTATAGATGGCGCTGTCTAAAATGTATCACACATTCTATATTTAAACGAAAAGCAATGATTAAATTTTTTTCTATAGCAATCTCTGTTTGATAACTAAACATAGCCCAATACTATTACTGCTCTATGACCATTGGTTATCTGGAAGAAATTACTTCTAGTGATAAGATAGATCGCCAATTGCTCTAAATCTGTTTCCTATGAGTTAATTTGTGTCAGCATTGTTATTATTATGTTTTTATTATTATTATATTATTGTAGTATTTATTATTATTATTAAACTGTTATTTTGTTTAAAAAAATACATGTACATATCTTTCATGAAACTCGCGAATTAGTTCGCCAATTTAAAGCTGTCGGGTTGAATCGTTCGAATAGGGACTACACCCTTTTAACCGCAGCAATCGGTTCATCGATACATTATCTATATTTGCATAATTGCAATGTGACTGGTTTTCATTATATTGGAGCAAAATAGACTTTGAGGTTTAACACCTGCCGGGTTTACGTCTTACAATTCATTATAGTTTATTATATGTAAGTTAAATATAGATATCACCAATAGATGTTCTAGTGTGTAGACTGATGATGGTTGATAGCTCCGTGTACCATTCTGGTGTGGTACTACCATTTTCAAGTGATCTATAGATGAAAATTTGTATACTATTAATTTAACGATATCTGGACTAATCTATATGATCAAAACTTGATGTTGGGTTTTAAACAAAAAACAATAAAAGTCAAAATTTTTTATTAAGACGTTCATACTAACATTTTAATAGCTACCACAGTAATATATTAATAGTAAGTTCTCGATTAAATTGGATTATAAAAAGATTTAACTATCAAAATGAATCAAAGAACGACGAGTTAATTTTAATTATAGTTCCAACAAGACATCGGTTTTTTATAAACACAACGACTACATCTGTTCTACTTGTTAACTATCTTTATTTATAACTACCTACATTTTTATGTATTGTGGTTATTGTTTTTTTTATATACCTATACAATAGTCTAGTATGTCTTTTGTGGACATAATTGTTATTAGGATGACAGTCGAGTTCGGGTAGTTTTTTATGGATATTTTTGGTTGGAGGCACCTAATAATGGTTGTATTTTCAATACAGTAATGCCCCGCTTTACGCGATGGATACGTTCCGGAAATAATCGCGTTAACTGAAATTCCCGCGACCATAGAGAAGTTGATGACTACATTATGTTTATACGCACTCTTTCGCGTAATTTAATAATAAATTTGAATTTCGCGTTATAGTGAAACCGCGCATAACGGGGTCGCGTAAAGCGGGGTATTACTGTATTAAAATCTATACTAGCAGCCTAGTTGTTCAACCCCATACATGCGTCCAATTTCAGTACACAACACTCACCAAGAAGTACAGACAAACCCATGTCATAAAAAAAAACAAAAGAATTATTTTTTAAAAAAATCATACGATTTCATTCGATCATTTTTCATAAGTCTCAGCTGTTACATAAACCCAAAACAATAAACAATGTTTTCAGTGGAATAAAAACTTATACATACATACTTATAGGTTTACGTTTAGGATAACTTACGTACACATTTTTCTTTGGTAACGCAGTCTATTTGGTTTCGTTGGGCAAATCCCCTCTCAAACTGAAATTTTCTCGGGACAATTTCAGTTTAGACCTTCAAATTTTGACCTTTATTTTTTAACCCGCAAGAGTTTAAACGTTTTCTTTATTTGTATTTTTAATTTTAACTCTCTCTTCTATGTCTCTTTTTGGTGTAGACAGAGACCACGGAAGCCTCTCTTTACATATCAGTCTCAATTCGACCACACCAATTACTTTTTTCATACAGTTTTATCAATTAAGAGGATTTCCAAATTTTATTTTATTTATTTAAAACTCAGTACGTCAGTACAAGGCGGGCTTAATGCTAGGTAGCATTTTCTACCATCCAACCTTTAAATATTTATTATGAAAAAAAAATGTGAAGGGAGGGATACATTAATATATAAGATTACTATAACATATATATATATATATAAACAGAAATACAAAGTCTTACATACGATATAAGTGTGATGTCAGCAATATCTTGAGTTCTTGTATAGGTATGAAAACAGTAGTTTTTTAAAAATGAGCCAATTGACTGACAATTGACTAAAATTGACTATTTCTAGCAGGTGACAATATGATCTAAAACTTCTTCCATCCATCATTTCCATATTCACCTAAACGAACCTCTTTTGACCAGCCCACTATATTGATCTTTAACCTTGTAATGTAATGTAAATATTATTAAACATCAGTTGACAGATTATACTCCTTGTCATACAATTACTATTTTTTATTACAAAACTAAGGTCAAATCTTTTATACGTAAATTGATCATCACAGTCCGCAGTCCCATATTCTCCTAATACGTTTTAGAAAGTAGGGTGAACGCACCTAATGCCTGCCATAAACTATTTCCGCGCGATCGACAAAATGTACGGCAGACGTAGAGTATTCTTCCTTACCTTCATCTCATCTAGGTTTAATAGATCCAATAATAGTTTACCTAAATGACCTGAATTTTTCTGTAATTCAATAAATAACAAAAGAATACGTAATAACACTATACTTTCACTCTTATATGAACTCCTAGATCAGTCATTCTCAAAGTGTGTTCTGCGGAACCCTAGGGCTAAAATACTGCAAAAAATACCTACCAAAGGGAGATTATAAGGTTACATCTAAATATTCCAACTAAATATTACGTAATATTACATTGCAATATGATTATTCATAAATACATACGATATAAATCAGTTTTTTATAATTATAATAAAGCTTTTTCCTTCGCCAAAAAAGTTTGAGAACCGCTGTCCTAGATAAACATAAGAACTAGAATCTATGACAACGTAAACATATATCATTGAAATAGTTATAATATTATTATATTTGTGTATTATTTTGTATTTGTTTTTATTGTTTTATTTATTTTACTTCTCAGCACTATTCACAGCATCACCGCTCACATCTCTCAAAGGTTAACTGTCAGTGAACGTCTAAAGGCATTAAGTTCGCTTTTTGCAATTTTACAAATCATGCTCGAGCTTAATTCAAATTGTAATCAAATGATCATTGCTTGAGTATCGTGCCTAAATACGGAAAGAATTTATGGTTAAACTATATTTCTAAATGGACCAGGGGGGCTACTCAGGCGCATTTCGGACGAAAATACGGACGTTTCCTACTCAGGAACACTTACGTAATCATTCACGAAATTACGGATTTGACAGCGACGTCACGACTGATAAGCCACACAATGCTTATTTTACGGATATTTGGCAGTAATTTTTACGGGCTTATATGTCAAAAAATTCACGTAAGCTACAGAGGTGACGGCCGTATCACGAAACTTCGGATATGCCTGAGTAGCCCCCCAGGTCGTATAGAAGCTTCGACACTGATATTAATTTATACAATTAAACATATGGAAAGATTTAAATCGCGAAGGCAATTTGAGACAAACATCGTTTCGGTTTTTGACTTTTTATGAGAGCGTTCTCAGATCGAGTGAAATCTCGTGATTCTGAGTAAATTCTGTTTATTTTTTTAAGTCTACATTTGTATGCATAATTGTTTTTCCTTTTCACTTTTATCCGACGCTTTTTTCGAGGCCTATTCTTGGTGTTAACGTTTTCACATTTTAAGCTGTGTGTATTATTAAATTTTAAACGATTACTTTATTTTGGTTATGCTAGAGAAAGTATTTATCGCTAATCATACATTGTTTTGATTCATTTGTTTCCAAATTGCCTGTGTCTGCTGGTCCTGGTCGAAACTAATATTATATGATCTTGTACTATATGACAGCGGTTCTCAAACTTTTTTGGCGAAAAAGCCCGAATTTAATTTTTTTAAATCTGATTTATATGTATTTAATAATCATAAGTATGTAATAATCATATTGCAATGTAATATTACGTAATATTTATGTACGTATTACTGTTTTTAAATTTTATATGGCAATATTTAGATGTAACCTTATAATTTACCTTTGGTAGGTATTTTTACGCACTTTGAGAATGGATGCTATATGAATTTGTTTCGGACCAGGGTTATAGTACAGGCTGTCCTAATTTGGTGTCAATACATTACAGGAGTATGTTTATTTTTTGTTATAAATAACAATAATAGTAATATAATTAAATTTAAATATGAATTAAAAAAACATATAATGGGTTTGAGTGCCTTGTGATGGTGTTGCCAATATTCTACGTACGATATGTTTATTTATAGTTATTATTATTTTTATTGTCTCAATTAAGTGAATTTGTGTAGTTCTTTTTGAGGAAATAAATGTCTTAAACTTTAATAGTATGCTACAATGTAGGTGCTATACTCTTTTGCGTTAATTCAATGTTCGCTATTGTGTGTTCCTATTAGACCGTCTTATTAAAAGGTTTTGATCCAAAAAGTGTTTATTTGTTTTTAATAATTTGTTAATATTTGTATTTGTTCCGAGAAATGAAGTTTTTGTTAAATCTAGGGTTGTGTTAGCTGATTAATAATTTTAATATAAGCGGTAACTCTTGACATCAAGAATAACACCGCGATGCTTTACGACCCTATTCGCAAAAGTCGTAAACAGCGAGCTTCTGCTGGTCCCATGTTTTATTAGGCTATTTCGTTAAATTCAACCAGTAAGGTCGAACAATCCCAGACGGTTCAATTTAAAACGCTGATAGTTGTAAATTGAGTATATATTTTTCAATTGGATAACTTTTTAACATAATCTCATGTGCATTTATATGGTAAGATTTACATTTTACCCGTGAAATACCGGAAAAAAATTTCAAAGAGAAATTGAATCTATTAACGTTGGAAAAAGAGCTATGAACAAGATTATAAAATCCCTGAATTTATTTCATATATTTTATGATTATTGTTATTTCATTAATATTATAATTATGAATTTTATTATATTAGTTTAATGTAATTCTTTTAAACTATGTAATCCACATTGTTCCTTCCATTTCGTTGATATCTATATGCAGTGGCGGCCTTAGAGGGTGCCGAACAGGGCAATCGCCCAGGGCCTCGCTCTTGCAGGGGCCTCGTGCAACAACCCAAGCAAATTTAAAAAATTATAGGTATATAGAATATATACAATGTAGAATATACAATGATATTGATGGACATGAATTGTACGAAGAACTGAATATGTGTAATACCTAAACCAAACAACCAGATCTACTTTCGCACACGTACTTTTCACAAAGGACAAAGGGCATCGCAAAGACCTGCCGCCCGGGGCCTCGCAATGGCTAAGGCCGTCACTGTCTATGTGCAAAATGCTGAAATATATATGGAATTTTAAAATCATGCATTAGGTTTTAATTTTTCCCATTAACACAAATAGGTTAAAGGCCCTTAGTAATATAATGGCAGCTTAAAATGTTAACCCACAGAAAACACTGTTCGATTTATTGAAAATCTAATTAGATGGAAACTTTTATGCGTAGCTAATATTTCTAGTATTACTATTATTTGATGACAATATTATTCTAAGAAGCTTCAAGGTAAGCGACCTTGTGATGGACACAACGCGCATAGAGACATTCACTTTAATATGACGTCATAATGCGTTATTTAACAGACTGCTCCCTCCACATACATCATCTTGTACGTCTAATAGTGAAGTTACCTTATAACTATTTATTTTTAATTTCACATACAGTCCACAAATAATCCTCGCCGCTTCAAACGGAGTAATATTCTACAATGTTAGTTTTGTTTAGTAATTTAAAATATTCGAGATATTTATCAGTTTTGTATTATTTATTATTTTAATTATATGCACTGTGTATAGCGGTCACTGATCGCATCTCCCAAAGACTCCTAAAGGTATTAAGGTAGACAGACCGATGATGGCATTAGCCCAGTATACCGCCCTGGGGTAGTACCACCATTTTCAAGCCCACCCGTGAAGTGACCTAGTCGCGTTTCGAGATCAGCTTGGAAGTAGCTGGGATAACGAGAGGAGTGTGTCCTGTTAATTTGGACATTCGTCACCTCAAGCCAGCATAGCCGACATCTATCTGTGGTGACAGGTGTCTATGCTCATGGACCGCACTGTAGCTTAACATCAGACGGATTGTGATCATGTGCTGGGCTAATATTAAAACAAAAAAGTTTGCTTATTGCAATTTTATATATTTTAATGCAAGAAAGAATTTGTTTATTAAGAATTTCTTTCTCTTTAATGTGATAATTAAAATGTTTGATGAATAAAACGCAAAAACTCGGCAATAAAACACTCGAATCGCATTCTAAGTCCCGTCGGTTAACGAAGAAATAAAACTTCTTAATTTGAATTCGTATTGAGAATTCGTTTCACGTATTGTCTTCGTCGGAGATTCGACAAAATGACACCAATTTGCTCTTTTGTTTCGACGTCTCTGCACAGTTTTGGCTTTGTTAAGAGAAAAATAAAAATTACGTCTTAGCCAGTGACACTCTTTTCAGATTGACAACGAAATTTTAAACTTCATTGATGGTGGTGTTTTTTTCTATGAATATTATTTTTGTTGAAATTTGTGTGAATATTAATATGTTTAAAATAATTCGAATGAATTTAAAAATCGCAAAGAGCTGGTGACTGGAACAGTCAACACTATAAACTCATCTAGAACAGCGGTTTTCAAACTTTTTTGGGCGAAGGAAAAAGCCTTAATATAATTATAAAAAACTGATTTATATACACTTATGAATGAATATTCATATTGCAATGTAATATTACGTAATATTTAGATGTAACCTTATAATCTCCTTTTGGTAAGTATTTTTTCCAGAATTTTAGCCCTAGGGTTCCGCGGAACACAACTTTGAGAATGGCTGATCTAGAATCTTCCAAAATAATCATGGGGATTACATGAGATATCAACTATATCAGATATAAATCTTCCCTTGTTAATTATAATATTATATTCAGTAGATACTTTAAATTACAAAATGCATTACATTACTTTCCCAACATAAGTATAAAATTCTGACTGTATAAAGTATATTTTATTAATGTAACTGTGTTATATAAACACAATTACTTCGATAATATCAACATAATAATCAGGGTCGATTGCGTAAGTTACAATACTCCAGCATTGTAACGGTAATGACAGCGTACGCGTGATCTCTCTAGTGTTGTGCATCACGCGTAGTGCGGCGACTTGTTTTAATTGATTATGAAATGTATGTTTTTCATTATCAAGTCATTAATGCAAATAGTGATAGTGATTGTAATATGCAATAATCGGATTTAAACCGAGGGTCACCGCTTATTCTATCATTTTGATCTTAAAGTCCTACTTAACAGTCTAGTTAACTTCTCGTGATGTGTACGTTTCGTCACATCACGTTTAACCGTGACGAGTTTATTTTGTATATTCAAATTGTGACTAAATACAATAATGATAGTGACTTATTTGGGGCAATACATATATTACGTCACAATTACGATTTTCATGATTTTTTATTCCCCCCCCCCATCTCCCCCCCCCCCCCAACCTAGTGTGACGTCACATATTTTTTCAATTTTACATCTAGAAATTATTAACTTCCATTTAGATTATCAACATCAAATCAAACGCGTATGAAAATTAACAAAATAATCTTAATACTTAGATATATTATATTTTGAAATGTGATGTCACGAAATTTAGGATCCCTTTCCCCTCTATAGCGTGTGACGTAATTTACGGATGGCCCCTTTTCCCTTGTGTCCACTATGCCGGCTTGAGGTGACGACTGGCTACTTCCAAGCTAATCCCGAATCGTATTATGTATGTGATTGCAAATTTCAAGCTGTTGAATATTTGATAAATCAAATAGGTAAATGCATTTAATATTGAATCCTGGCTTAGATTAGATCGTCTTACTGGTAGCATCAATACTGTAATAAGTACAAGAAAGTGGTATTTAACACTAGAACTGCCAATCGGTCAAAATGACCGGATGACTTGTGCTTGCGAAATATTATATAAATATTAATAAATATAATTGAATAAATTTATTGTAGAATTGTAATAAATGGAATTGTTACAAAAAATAATGAGTAAGGTTTCACATAAAAGTCTTGTGAAGAATTTTTGAAACCGGTCATATTGACCGGTTGGTAGTTCTAGTGTTAATAACTCATGTACGTCTGATAATGGTTATTAACCCAGTATGCTGTCCCAGGGTTGCACCACCGCTTTCAATGTTATACACCCGTGAAGTAACGAAATTTTTTTGTATTTAAATTTGGAATTTTATGTAAATAAAAATGTGTCTCTTATTTAGTGAAAATAACTTTTATTATATTCCAGTCATTAGCTAGTCTACATTTACACACATACATTTACATTACATTTTTCTACAGTTTGACGTCTCTTTTCCGGACACTGGGGGGCTACTCAGGCACACGAACTTTGGACGAAATTACGGACTTGACAGCGATTTCCCGATGGATAGGCTATTTTAGGGACTTTTTACGGGTTTATATGTCAAAATTCACGTAAGCTACAGAGGTGACGGCCGTATCACGACACTTTGGATATTCCTGAGTAGCCCCCCTGCAACTAACATCTGGCTTTAAAACACATAATCAGATTAAAGCGTGTAATTCTAAAAAATGTTTTCCTAATTTTCGTTGAGTGCGCGTTACGTTCTTGACACAGATTCGAATACAAGTATGAATTGAGTGGAAAACAAACATTATGTAATACACGAACGATCGCCGCGAGGATAATGTTATTATTGTCGAATTAAGCGCAATTTTCTTCATTGCCTACCATAAAATAACATTGTTTCTTTTCCTACTCTAATCTACGACTAATAAGTATTTAATTTTTGATTTCCGTGTTTGTATCTTTATTCGAAAATGCGTATTTTTATTAAATGCAATGTTCTTGGTTCAGTTGTTCGCCGATAGGTTCGCCTTCGTAGCTTTTGATAATTACAAAGTAGTTGCATTTTTAATGTTACAATCTCAGGGAAGTCGTTCCGACCGTTTTGTTATTTGCTTGAGTAAAAAAATTGATTTCTATAAGTAGGTATCTCAGTTTTACCTACTTATTATAGCAGGTGTTTCAGTTATATGTTTGGAGTCGTGAATGTGATATTAAGAATCGTTAGTAGAATGCATCCTATTGTAATGTA
The DNA here is from genome assembly GCA_028551675.1 of Tineola bisselliella. Lineage (NCBI taxonomy): Eukaryota > Metazoa > Arthropoda > Insecta > Lepidoptera > Tineidae > Tineola > Tineola bisselliella. Next base: position 135,338 of record JAPWLS010000824.1, read on the forward strand.
TTTAAAAAATCCTGAAAATCTAATTGCAATTGATGAAATAATTAAATTCAGAAATTTCAGCAATAAAATAATAAATATATATCGACGTCCATGAGGATGGATCTATGAATGAAATGAAATGAAAATCGTTTATTAGCATAGGCACTGCGGGCGTGCACTTGCTCATCGTTAGACTCTACCGTGACTTCGGAAAGACGTATGACGAGAAGAAGACCACAGAAAACCCGTAAAAACTCGTACTTACAATACTTAGTATATATAAAACTACTAGCTTTTACCCGCGGCTTCGCTCGCATTTAAGTCATTAAATAAGTATCAGAGATCATTTCAATAGAAATGAATTAATATGATTCCAAACAGAACTAGAAACTAGAGTCAATTGGAAACTATAGTAAAAAATAATTTATTTAATTTTAAATAAAAAGCATCCTATGTTACTTCTAGTACCTCCAAAAATATGTGTACAAAGCTTCATGATGATCGGTTAAGTAGTTGTTGCGTGAAAACGTAACAAACAAACTCACAATTAGTAGGGATTTTCGTCTCCAAGCGTTCATTTGAATCAGTAAGTATGGTATCAGTAAGCACCTGGTAACATTTTTTAAATATATATTTATAGATATAGAGACGAGCACGCATTACAGCCAAGACTCTTAGTACTGAAACGGTTAAGAGATATTTTAAAATTACATAGTTCTATTCTGTACTAAGTAAAGAATACATATAAACCCTCATTGTCTTAAAAACCCACATGTGTCCCATAAAACGCGAGCACTTGGAAAAGTCCACCAATATCAATTTTTCGACACTTACCCGACGTATAGTTTTCAACAACGCGACTCGGTCGCTTTTAATCTAAATATTTACATTTAAGTTTGTTGTTCTATCTATATTTAGTCGCTAGTAAAGTTCGGATTTGGAAGTGGTTAATGTGTGATGCGCTTACCCTTTGATTTTGAACTTAGTCTTTGATATATTATCTGTTTTAATGTGTCCATTAATAGGGTAAGCGGTTCCGACAGCTTCTTCTGTGTTAAGTGTTTGATGAAGGGCCTTGTTTGGGTTTCTGATGGCCCGTTGCGTAAAAGACGTACGATTTATTGTGTTTGAGTGATGCGAGATTAAATGCCTGCTTATACATATTTCTTGGCAAACATTGTAACGCATTTTCAGGGCTTTTAAAGGAAATTAATTTGACATGTTTTGGTTTATCTTCACTAATATACTTTTAGTATTAATTTTAATCCGCTGTCAACATGTTTCATACGTCACAACTGGTAGGTGCGAGCACATGTGCTATAAGGTGTGATGTCTAATATTCTTTATCGTAGTATATAATACACTTTAATGTGTAATATGCACACAAGTATTTTAATTATTAAATTATATATTTATATATTTTAATATTATATAAAGTACACTTTACATGATACATTAATTTCTAGTTATAAATTTTATGTGGAGGAAAAAGTTTAAGGTCATGGCCTTAAAAAATTAAAAAATAAACTGTCAAAGACAAATATTAAAAATGACATTTGAAATGAAGCCTGTTGTTTAGCACATATAGTGCTAAAATATTAGATAGAAACACATTATGATGCTTAAATATCTGTATAGAGATATTTTTAGAAAATACTTTCAATCAATGAATAAGTTTGGTTAACTATTATTTAATGATAAGATTAGTTTCAATAATAAAATAAGTTTATGTCAATGCGTGCTTTTATTTTGAACTGACTGACATCGAAACATTTTATTCAAATATCAAGTAACATTCGCAAAAGACATCCTTAGCGATAGAAACTTGATAAACCGTTTTCTTTGCCGACTATACATAAATGTTACTATGTTATAATATACTCAGTAGTAAAACTTTTCATAATTCTAGATCTAGCTTCAGGTTTCGTGTTTTTTCTAGAAAAAAGTTATTACCGCGTACCACCTATTAGAAGTAATTTGAATATTCTCATTCAGAGTGGGAGATTTTAACTTTCAATGGGTTTTTCAGTATAAACTTTCAGCTCGCTGCACACCTACTTATTCCTTGGTTCATGCAAATGCAAATTTGAAACCGTCAGCACCGCAGCGACGCTTCAAATAACACTGGTTTTCCGAACTGCTTAGGTAGATCATACATTGTTTATGAAATGATTGAAACTGTGATTAATAGTCTCGCTACGACAATGATAGCTGCAAAGTCTTCGAAATGACAGTATAGATTATTCAAAATAATGTGTAAAGTGAAGGAACTTGCTGTAGCTCTGTAGGTCCTGCTTACTTTGTGTTAATTGTATCTTATTGACACAATTTGTTCGGAGATCCCTGGGGGGCTACTCAGGCGCACTTCGGACGAAAATACGGACGTTTCCTACTCAGGAACACTTACGTAATCATTCACGAAATCTGAACTTTCTGAATCTGTACTTCTTACAGCTCAGCCGATTATTTTCTAAAGTACTGCAACAATAATCGGTTCAACTGTATTTTGTAGGCTCATTGCTTAAAATACAAAGAAAAATATTTATGAGATAAATATTAATATATATTTTAATATAACTTATGTAAAAAAATTATATAAATTTAAATAATATATTATTGCATGTAATTTATATTTTGATTTTAAAAATAGCAGCTACAATAAAGTGTAGACACGTCCTAGCCGAACAGTAAACTTAGGCAGAATTTCCGAGTAACACGCCCCATCTGTCGTCTGCTAACTTATCCCAGGTTTCAGTTAAATATAGTCTAAGCCCTAACCGGCCTAGGTACAGGACAAACGCATTAAACTTCACGCAAATACCCACATAACTGACATGAACTCAAAACTCGAACCCAGATATTCTGAGAGGAAATTTATAAATTTAAAAACTTTTTTAATAGTACTAGTATAAATTGTAATGTAAAACTTAATATTTTGTAAATCGAATGTATTCGAAGCTTCCAAACTATGGCTCAAACACTGAGCAAGTGCTAAAATGTAATATGTATGGGGTATTAAAACAATTATTCATTCCAATTAGAACCAATAAGACGATATTACTTTAAGACCCATTTTACTAATCATATTCATTGCAAATTTAAAAAAAAAATTAGTTCCACGCTACTAGGAAATATCTGAACATTACCAATATTTATACAACCCCCAAGACAAGAGGTGGGTTGGAAATTTTTGTTAAATGAGTCGGAGTCCATACAACTTTGGCAACCACTGGTCTATATCATTATTGTAGTTAATTTCTTTTGCATTAAAAAATACATTCGTACATTACCTTAAGGATTGTAATGTAAATAAAAGTCATGCTTTCTTTGTAACGTTATATTGTATTGTTTTATTATTGGTGAAAGGTAAAACCACGATTTTTTATATTTATTTGTATCTATTATATTCCATCCTTGTCGTCGGTAATAAATACTGCGTTACTCACTAAAATCAGCCAGAATTTTTGAATCGCAACGTGTACGTGCGTGTACGCGGAATTTTGTATGTAATTTTTGTAACAAAATGTACGCGTCTATTGAAATGAAATGAAATATATTTATTTTGCATTGATACAGGGATGTAAATTAATAACATAATACAGTTTCACATGTCTCACCAATTACTTGGCGTGCAAAAAAAAAAAAATTAATTAATTAATAACAGAATGTCAATTTATAATTATTCTATGTCAATTTTTCTTATATTTATATACTTAGGTTATTATTTGTCAATTTGTATATATACATTAAATTTATAATTACTGAAAACTCACAAAATATTATTGCCATAAGCTTTAAAAAATAATTCTTCAAATTATTTTCTTTTCAGAAAATTAAGTGTACTGTATCTTAGCATATACAAGTACATTTAAAACGACCTAATTAGTCATATAACTAATATTAAAAATATTATCAAATTTAAATATGAATTGAAAAAACATATAATGGGTCTGAGTGCCTTGTGATGGTGTTGTCAATATTCTAGTATAATAAGATATATTTAGTCTATGTACGTTATGTTTATTTATAATTTCTTTTATCTCAATTAAGTGAATTTATGTAATTATTTTTGACGAAACAAATGATTTTAATTCAGTATTTAAATAAAACAAAAAATTTAATGAGTCGCTTTGCAGCAACTACGACCTCTTATTGAGTGTTGTTGCCGATCTTTCAGATAGCTAGCTGTCTTATTCAGGAATGTCTCAGAAATAGTACGTCTGAGCGAGATAGCATTAATTTCGCTAGTTATAAATATTAACAATTTTGTATTTGCAGTTTGATGACTGTTTAAAGTTTAAATAAAGCGCGTGATCCAATATTACATTGAGAGTTATTACTTTAAATAAAATTACAAACAAATTACTTCGATGCAAATGATTTAATGTAGTGCTATAATAAATGGTAGTAATAATATAATAATGTTACTTCCTGGCTTCTAACAGCCTCGTTCATCATAAAGTAATATATGGAAATGACGTAATATTTTTGTAGACTCGTTAAAAATATATTATTTTATGTAATGTATGTATTGTGTTTGTTTATCTTATCATTGCATTTATATGTCACCGCTCACATTGACGAAGGCTGATAGAAAATTCCAATAGCATTAAACATGTCTATATACGTTTTTTATGCAGTAAAAAGTTTTAGTATTACTGTTATAGCTGTCATAGTTTAAGCATCAACGTGTTGCGAACATGAATTTTTGTTCTGTATTAGGGGCACAGAGGATTTTAATATTCACGTAACTATTTCGTAAATGTCAAGTTTTTTTTACATGAGGAATTTATGGTTCTCCTCGTCACCGATAGGTTTGCATTGATTTTTTCTATATATAAAATAGTTTTGCTGCAACCACGATGACAACAAAGCAATTTCTTATTAAAATAATCAAAACAAACTCGATACTTAAAATAAATTACATATAATATGTGTACAAACATACAATAAAACGGTCCGGTCTGAAGAAATACACTGTCAGAATAACTAATTTATAAATAAACTGTACTGCATGTAGTTTTATTTTGAACGACACATAACTTAACAATTATTAAGGGCTGTTTAAGGGGAGTGTCTATTCAATGTGACATTTGTATGGAATAAATATATAGATGTTAAAAATACGTTTTTGGCTATATTTAGATATCCCTTGTGTGCTATTAAATCAGAAGTCCATATAAAGTAAAAATAAATATTTGTATTGCCGAAGGCTTTTATAGCGAGATTTGCCTTAAAGCCCGTAGTAAGAAATAACACTTGCGATCACCAGTGGGCTTATCACGAATTTAGTCTGGCTTTCGAATCGAGCTGTCACAAGTAAAACGGATCCGTTAGCAATCGGGATCATGAATTTTTACTAACGACTAACGAGCACAAGCAGTCTATCAAATGAATGAAAGATAGAGACTTTCGAAAATTAACAAAAAGTATCTAAAATATTGTAGTTCCAAATCCGCACGCGGTGGCGCTGCTGAAATTTCCATACAAATCGCTTGAAGCGAACTCGGTTCGAAAGCCAGACTAAAATTCGTGATAAGCCCACTGATCATCACTCAAATGCATTATATTCCATTTTATGCAGTGAAAATTATTTACTAATAAATAATAAATTAGGCAGTACTCAAAACAAAGTTGTAATATGTTGCATATACTTATATATCAAACATCCAATTTAAACAATTCGCATTTTTTCATTTTTGTTATATATTATAAATAACGATTGAAACTGTTTCTTATAAATGCGTGTAACAGAACGTATTGACAGCTAGGTGACAGTAGACAGTTGCAATGGATTATTATCATTGGTCAAAAATCACTTCAACAAATTTTAAGTTCCCGACCGGAGAGACTTTCTAATGATCTGTATTGTGTTTTATAGCGTAGTGCATTTCATTCATTCACGCAGACAGTGTGGCCAAACTATTAAGTATAATTTCTTCCACACTTTAATGAATGTACACAGCCATTCTCAAAGTGTGTTCCGCGGAACCCTAGGGCTAAAGTACTGCAAAAAATACCTACCAAAGAGAGATTATAAGGTTACATCTAAATATTCCAACTAAATATTACGTAATATTACATTGCAATATGATTATTCATAAATACATATAAATCAGTTTTTTAATATTTATATTAAGGCTTTTTCCTTCGCCAAAAAAGTTTGAGAACCTATGCACTACAAAATTAAGAAGTCTTTCTTTTCTCTAATAAGCACTTTTTAGTACTTTAAACAAACATTTCTTTCGTTAATAATAACCAAAAATGTTGGCAACGAATTCTGACACCTCGTGATTTCTACAGAGTTCACGCACTAGTAAGTAAGCGCGTGCGCACACGTAATTGGTCCGTCACAGCGTTTGATCTTGCCGCCATCCTGTGAAGTGCCCCGCAAATTAACCGCGACGTTTCGTTTCTAAGAACACGTTGAATTATTTATTACTCTCTTCCGTTTTTGTACGTAATTTCTACTTTTGAAATAGTATCACTGATCACTAGGAATTAAACAGGAAATAATATGTACTTTAGCCATGACATGCTTTGGTATATATTACACGTAAACAAAACAAATGCTATAGTAATATTTTGTTTAATGGAAGTTGTAACTCCTTCGACTTAATTTTTGTGGTTGATGAACAATTAGTAAGTCCAACGTTTTGGGTTTCTCCCCACGCGGTCTTTCGCCATCAACTATGTCCAGTATATGTATGTCAACCTTGCTAGCTCTGAAAAGTGAATTAATATATATGTGTCATTCGTACGTCTAATGAAATGTTATTCTCTATAATGAAAATCAATTCCTATCATGCCACATGTGTTATACATGAAAGTCATAGATGCACGTCACGCATGACACGTGTGTGTGTGGCCTAACAATTGATAGCAAACGCAAGGTACGTGTGCGATAAACGCAACAATTTGTGTTAAATTCAAAATAACAAGCGAAAACGCGCAAATATAAAACAAAAGAGAAACGTAAACACAATTATTATTATTATTTATTAGAACAAGCTCGTTACATGTCAGTGTTACCAGTAATATATTTTATCTGAGGGCTTTTATCATGAAGATATCTCCGTATAATGGCGGCAGCGACGCCCGGCGATATAGCAATAATTTTACTTAAATTTGGCATCTCATTTTGGTTATTTTTCTTAGAAACGTTTTATTTTGTGTCATAGTTTTGTTTTTGTGTTAACAGAGGTGCTCAATGTTTTTTTTTTATAATTGTCGGATAATGGGTCCATATTTCAACTGATTGTTATGCTACAAAAAAACGACAGGTAATATGAAATGAAAATAGTTTATTAGCATAGGCATTGAAGGCGTGCACTTGCTCATCATTAGAGTCTACAATGGCTTCGGAAAGGCGTAAGACGAGAAGACCACAAGAAACTCATGAAATCATAGCCTGTATATGAAATCATTAACAAAACAAAGACGAATTTTAATTCAGAGAAAAAAAAAGTTAAAAATCTTCATATAAAAAATAGTCACCATTACTAAGTCGGCTTGCTTACAAACTCCACTCATTATATCTAGCTACATCTAAGCTAATCCCAAAAACACGGATCAAGCTAATAACCACCATTAGCTTGCTTGTACTCTTTAGTGTATGGTAGGATCTACAAAATATAGTAACAATTTTACAGAAAAGCGATTTAAAGTTGTTATTGTACATAATTTGTTTGTGTATTCATACTTCTTCATTATTGTATTGTTTTAGAAACCATTAAGAAAATGTAAATTTGTTTTTTTTTTTTCATATGATGACGAATCATATTTTGAAGCTCTTTAAAAAAATTGCTAAAATATTAGTTTCGAATATATTAATAGAACCTGGCGATATAAAGAAATACAGCCTAACACAGCCACAAAATTTACAGTAAATAGATATACAATGCATCACCCTCGATCAAGCCTTAATATATATAACAGACACATTTTTTTGACGCGTCGACGAACCTTTTAAAGAGCGTATCCCCCATTTTTAAAAGCCCGAGTTTCCGTGGACCTGTCATTGAAGAATGGTTGGGTGGACTTGATTGAGTGACGTGGAAATGTTTCATTCTATTCCTACCCCCCTCCCCATATATTTGAATTTGGAACGCGACCGAAGACGCGTTTTTGAAATCATTTCTTGACGTTCGATTAACAATATTTTAAAAATGGAACGTTTTGAACTAAAGTTCGTTCATTGTTCGTCTCTTGGACCAAACAAACTTAAACTTGGTTTGATTCTAAGGTCACATGATACCATAGTAATAAAATCTCATCTTGGAGTATATTTTGCATTAGTTGTCGAACGTTTTCAAGCCAACAAAGCTGAGGTGAATGGCGATGTATATTGAGATCCCAGTTACTATAAAAAATATATAATATATATATTTAAGCGTTTAAGCTTTGCAGCTATTGTGATGGATTTATTTCAATATAAATATTTATATATTTAAGTCGTCTAAGCTACTCAATCTCCTAAAATCTATAATCTGTATAACTAATATGCCAATGTTACTTTACTATAGCGAAACAGGAGCTTAGGCTGAGATCTCAAACATTAATATTCACCCTCTTGCAAATGGCAGCTATTTACTAATTTTATCGAGAAATTTCTGTTTAGACCGTTCTTCTTTCACACAATCGTAGTTTTATTTAAGACACACTACCCGTCAAAAGTTGGAAACCACCATGAATCCAATAAGAAAACAAAATAAAATACACCTATTTAAAATATATGAAAAATATATATATTAACGTATTAGTACACTAATTTAAAAATAAAGATTAAAATATGTTATTTAATGATTATTTTGAACAAAAATTTCGTCTATTGACTGATATTTTTTTAATAATCTTGTACTACGACCATGTACCATTATTTCGTATAGACCTACAAATTATAATACAATAGATAGATATTCCAATTAGAGTCGTTATTCACATTTGTTTCTTATAAGCACTTGCAAATAACTAATCACATGAATGGCCGCTTTCTAGATTTAAAATTCCATATTCGAATTACTTCCGCTATTTTTGACACCTCAAACAAAAAGCGGTTCTTTATTCAAAATATGTCGGAAGTAGGGGTGAAAATGACAAGTGAAGGATACGATATCACCCTTGTTTGAGGTAGATTTGTTTTAATTTGTCAATGTTTTTCGGGTAGATTGCTGTCATTGAGTGATGGTCGGTCATGGCGCGGTTGACATTCTTTTAAAATATACATATAATCAATATATATACGGTTTAAAGAAAGATATAATACAATAAATTATATATTAATAAAACTTTTTGTTTTTGTTTCAGGTATGCTTCCAGAATTGATTTGTAAGAATTTTTCATAATTAAAACTAGCATGAGCCCATTGTAGTCGCGATTCTGCCCAATTCACATCTTAAACATATTATTTATCATACTTGACATGTTTTGTTTTGGAATGATCCTCTCACAAGTCAAGCTATAAAAGATGAGTTATTCGTTATACGCCTTCCGAAGCTGTGGTAGAGTCTGACGACGAGCAAGTGCACGCCAATAGTGTCTATGCTAATAAATTATTTTCATTTCGAATTTTATTTTAAACTAGCTGTTGCCAGCGACTTCGTTCGCGTAGTAATGAAGATATAAAGTACTATGTAGTTTAAATTTTAACATGAAAAGGCAGTTATTGTGACATAACTGTAATAGTTAGACGTTAATAATATTTTTGTATTTTTTTTACATTTTGAGTTACATTATTGAAATTTTCATCCGGGTTTTTTAAAATATTCTATAGCCTGTGTTCATCAGGGATAATGTAGGATTCTAATGGGAAAAGAATTTTACAAATCGGTCCAGTAGTTTCGGAGCCTATTCAATACATACAAACAAACAATCAAATGTTTTCTCTTTATATATTAGTATAGAGTATAGATAATGATCATCTGCTTCTGTTATTCACTTCGATCTTTTGCTGTTTTTTTAAAAAATAATTTTCATGACATTTTATAATTAAATTCTCATTAATTATAACTTTAGCCATCGTTTTAATTAATTTCATTTTATTTAATTAATAATAATAGCAATATTAATGTAAATTTATTTGTAGGTTAAGTAAATAAATGCCTCTGAAATTTAGTACAAAGTAACGTCTTAATTATTTGTGTATCTCATACAGTTGTGTTAATTTTCTTAAAATTAAAGAAACGCAGCGATGCGTAAGGTCATTGCCCTCGTCTTAATTGGATATTAATTTAAATCTGTACCCTCCTGTTTTCAAGACGAAGTAAGGGCTAAAGAACGGTCTTATGCATAACTAAGGAACTTTAAATAGTTTTAATTTCGTTGTCATTATGTTTTCTATAATTGTTTCATATTATCCGCTAGGCATTGCCTGTCACGTGGGACCCATCAATTACAAAACCTTTAATTTTAAACATTATTACTAAAAATAATTGTGAATTTATTTATTTGTTAAACGATATTTACCAATTTATTATTTATTTTATTGTACAAAAATATTATCCGCAATTTTGTTAAACGATATTTAAAATATAATATATATTTTTAGAATCAATTATTCCGGAGTCTGAACATTTTGAAAAGATATTTTTGTCAACGCAATACCCGGAAAGGTTCCCCCAAAAACCACTTGACTCTAAAATTGATTCTAAATCACTATTTACGAAAAATAGGTAAATGCAAAGAAAAAATTGTTTGAAAACAACCATTGCGGACCATTTCACTTCAATGATGCGGAAATATTGCTGGGGGTTCGGAAACCACGTGGATTTTTCTCAGGTCATTTCAATGCGACCCAAAATAAATTTCTACAGAAATATGTGTAGAATTTCACGGAGCGTGAGGTTCGTGAGAAAGCCCCGGCTACACTATTTTGTAAACTTAAACACACGTTGAAAAATATAATCCATAAGTATACGATTCTAATAAGAATGCTAAGCGGTGAATAAAATGTGGATTTCAAATATATTATTAGCAGAAATTCAAATAGGTATATCGTTAACTTATTGACATTGGTCGGTAGCCTTCTGGAACGTATTGTCTAGTACAGCGGTTCTCAAACTTTTTTGGCGAAGGAAAAAGCCTTAATATAATTATAAAAAACTGATTTATATGTATTTATGAATAATCATATTGCAATGTAATATTTAGTTGAAATATTTAGATGTAACCTTATAATCTCCCTTTGGTAGGTATTTTTTGCAGTATTTTAGCCCTAGGGTTCCGCGGAACACACTTTGAGAATGGCTGGTCTAGTATTATCATAAAAAAAATTAATATAGGAAATGTTGAATGACGATAAAGCTGAAAGTGGCGCGATATTTTTATATATCTGCTGTTACAAAAATACCTGTTTAAATTTTTTTTTGTTGTAAGATTGTAGGTATATGGACATCTAATTACAAAATTAGAATAAGGCGGTTTTAAAGATAGTTAATGTAAAAATTAATACGAAATTGGTTCATATCCAGCATAACACCATCCAAGTGAAAATATGACAGTTTAGGTACAGGTGGATGCAGAAGATTTCTGTTTAATGTTCTGTACGGTTTTGATACCCTAAGGGAGAGGGGTTCTAATCCGCGGAGGGTTTTGTTAACGACTAGTTCCTCCGTTAAATTAATAACCGCGAGGGATGTATCGTACACGCGGTACCTCCTAATTGTATACCGAGTACTTATTGCAATACAACCTTCATTTAAAAGGGATGAAAAGGTTATCTTTTTTAGAAGTTTTGTGTAGAAGATGTAAATGTAAATACTTACTTTGATATAAACGCATTGACTCTAAAATTTTTTTAAAAATTATTTTTACATGTGCATACAATGAAACACCCAGACCAAAGTTTCGATTGGGAATTGAACCTGATGCCCTTTCATGTTAAAATATAAGAATGCAATAAGTTAAAATATGTGACGTTACTTGTAAGTTATGTCAAGTCGAAGTGCACAGTTACAATAGTATAACGAGAAACGTTTGCTCTGCCGACCTGCATCGAACAACACACTCATTCTGTTTAGCATGGCATAGTAGAAATGATTGCTGCTTTGTATCTTAAGCCGCGTCTCCTGCGCGTGTTTTTTCGAAACATTGGGGCATGGCCATACACATTTCATGTATTCGTACACAATGTTTCGATGTTTTTATCTAATGTTTCGAAAAAACACGCGCAGGAGACGCGGCTTTAGAAAAACATTATTTTAAGATATACATAGGTATAGTTGACGAGTTTCTTGTGGTATTCTTCTCGTCATACGCCTTTCCGAAGTAATAGTGGAGTCTAACGATGAGCAAGTGCTCGCCTTTAATGCCTATGCTAATAAACGATTTTCATTTCATTTCAGTGGGTTTATGACGGATTTAGTCTGGCTTTCGAATCGAGTTGTCACAAGTAAAACGGATCCGTTAGCAATCGGGATCATGAATTTTTACTAACGACTAACGAGCACCAGCAATCTATCAAATGAACGAAATATCGAGACGTTCGAAAATTAACAAAAAGTATCTAAAATATTGTAGTTCCAAATCCGCACGCGGTGGCGCTGCTCAAATTTCAATACAAATCGCTTGAAGCGAACTCGGTTCGAAAGCCAGACTAAAATTCGTGATAAGCCCACAGTATTGTTTTAGTTATATGTTCTTGTAATATAGTGTATATATGTATATATAATATACAGTCAATCTTAATAAAGAGTTAAGCTCGCTCATGGTCTTATAAAAATTACATACTTCATATATTAATTAAGTTTTTGTTTACGAAGAAAATGATGATACAACTAACTCTATCACAAAGTAAAGAAACTTTTATATATTTATTATTTTATACTACAATAACCGTATTAATGTATAACAGGTACTCGGACAAACAATTGACCCTACATGTTTACATTTGCGGACAACGAACTCGAGATATCGTTGTGGAAAAAACACTTCACCAATATATTATGTACATTAGGCAAATATATGTTTATCTAGTTTGTGTTTGGATATTCCTATAGGTGACGAAATTTAGGGCGATCTTATCACAAATGGGTATTACCTAAATATCGTTTATTAACACTAGATTTACCAGAGCAGTCAAAATGACTGGTCTTGCAAGATCAAATTAAAATTCCTACTGCGTGTAACATTTTCTTTGATTCTTCTAATCTTCTTTAATTTATAATAGAAGAATTAGTTTTATGAATTTTATATTATTTTATATATATTTGTAACAAATATATATAATTAGTTGTTTCAGGCGTTACTTTGCGGAAATCCATATTAAAGGAAATATTCTAAAATTATTTTGCTTATAATTCCCGCTACAACATTCAGTAATTTGTCTCGACGCGTTTCGCCACTTCACGTATCCTGATGTTGCCACGTGAAGTGGCGAAACGCGTCGAGACAAATTACTGAATGTTGTAGCGGGAATTATAAGCAAAATAATTTTAGATAATTTCCTTACAAATATTTACTTTTTTGGATTTGGTAGAAATAGGTATATTTAAGCTGGTAAATCTAGTGTTAATACAGTGAAACCTTGATATAACGATACTGAAGGGAATCAGAAAATAATTCGTTGCATCAAGTAATTTGTTACAATGAGGTTCGTTATACAGAGGTTAGGTTGGTCTACGATTCGTTTTAACAAGGTTACAAAAAAATTATTAATCTGCTTTCCCTGTTATAGCGAACGATTTCGTTAAATAGAGATAAATAATACTTTCTTTTTATATTTTGCAAAAAAAAAATGTATTCGTAATGTAAAGGTATATTTTGCATTAGCTCTTACGGGCAGTTCTAGGGGATTTCGAAAAATTCGTTAAATCGAGGAAATCGTTATATTGAAGGTCCATTACATTAAGGTTGCTCTGTATTACTAATATTTATTACTAATACACAACAAAAAAAAACAGGTAATAATTTAGTTTTAGACTAATACATTATAAAACATTTAAAATATCTTATACCTATGTGAGTATTTACGTATGATAGTTTTAATTTGCATCATCCGCTACTGACAGACACTGATTCTCCTGACAGTGGTCTGTTTGAAAGAAATTGCTTTTAGTGATAACATCGCCAATTGCTCTAAGATTGTGTTTTGTGTGTGTTCAATTGTAATAAGCTTAAGACATTAAATAATTTTTTAACACGCTTTTATTAGCTTGGGTTGTATGTATGTATGTATGTATGTAGGTAACGGAATCTTTGAGCATAATTTTCACCAATTTCCAGAATGGTCGATGACAATGCAATAATTTAATAACAGTTTCCTATTATCCTTATTAGGACCGCCAGGATTTATAAATTCTTTTATAGATCCTGTGTAGTGGAGTAAAAGAGATAAAGCTAGCGCGCGTGTTTTTTTTAGTTTTTTGAACTATTTAATTTATTTTTGGTTAATTTCCATTCATTTCATGATATATTTCAAATATCATATTACAAGAACTGACCCAATTTTCTCGCATAAAAAGACGTCACGTGACCCGCAGATTTCACCAAATTTTATGGTTGCATAAAAAAACCCACATCATTCCTAATGTATTTATTTAGTATAAAAATAGTTTAGTTTATATTGACAATAAAAGTTGGCTAACCACGTACGAATATACTATTGTTTCTGTTTCGAAATAGCACTAACCACAATTCGTTTTGTTTTTCATTATTTTCGTTTTACTAGCTACAGATACATTGATTTTTTTGGTTTTTTTTTAAATTTATTTCCTTTTAGTAAATGGGCTCCAAAGAGCGCTTTTACTCGTCAATACAAATACAAATATAAATGAAATAAATTTATTACTTTAATAATTATCAATTTGATTTGATCATTTATGATGTAGAAGAATAGCTGCTGTATAGGGGCATTGTCATCCTATTGTAAGATATTCATCTAACTAATTGTGAGAATTCAAATTGGAAAAGATATATAAGTAACAAGAGTAGTGTATTCTGTCAAATTGGATGGAACTCACTTGTCTTCTGAAGCCGGTATAGTGAAGGTGACCTTTGCACTGTCTGTGGTGGCAATTGTTTTCGCTTAAGGACCGCATTCTAGCTTAGTAGCCTATATAATGTGTATGTGTCGCATAACTTTATTCAAAACATAATTCATATCAACCCTGATTGAGTGTAAGCTGCATTTGATTCAAGATGGTATTATGCTAAAGTGCACCATGTGATTTATACTTGACAATAACCATTGTGCGGTTATGTATGAAGTCGTCCATTGAGTGGTGTATTGGATTTTGATAGGGATCTCCAGCTTGGTCTTAATTAATATAGGGTCAAGGAATCGATGTTTGTATTAAGTTACCTTCTGGAGGTGCTCCTGGCCATTATCTCAAGCTGCCGCCTGCATTGGATATAGATCAGTTATTTGCATGAATTATTTGCTGGTGCTAAATAGCAAAGCATCTCGTATACTATCTATACTAATATTATATGAAGGTAAGGCTTAATAATAATAATTCTTTATTGCGCTTCAAAAATATGGCACAATGGCGAGCTTAATTCTCTACCAGCTAACCATTAGGAGAGTAATGCGGTGAATGAGGCGCAAATGTAATTAATAATAATAATAAAGTACATATTAGCTGGTTACACACACATAAATACATACAATATCAATATATACTTATATAAAATAAATTAGATAATTCATGTATTATTATTCTGCGTGCCAAGATAGTGCCTGAAGAGGCTTGTTGGTATATATGTATATTTGTAAAACTTATAGCTAAGAGTGGTAGGCGGACTAATGATGGCATTAGCCCAATATGCCGCCCTGGGGAAGTAGGTACCAACACTTTCAAGCGGAACACCCGTGAAGTGACCTAGTCGCGTTTCGGGATCAGCTTGGAAGTAGCCGGGATAACGAGAGGAGTGTGCCCTGTTAATTTGGACAGAGCACATTCGTCTCCTCAAGCCGGCATAGTGGAGTCGACTGTATGTGGTAACAGTTGTCTATGCTCATGGACCGCACTCTAGCTTAACATCAGGTGGAGTGTGGTCATATGCTGGGCTATCAATAAAAAAAAAGCTAAGAAGCAAAAAACTAAGGTACGAAACTCTTTTTTTTGTATAATATAAAAATCTTTTACATTCGGATTTACAATAAATTACATAAAACCTATCTACCTCCGATAAAAGGTAAGAAAGAGGTAAATCTTAGACAATCTGACAATCCACTTTCAGACCCACTTCACTGAAGAGATTGTCCATTCTAGGAAAGGTCGACGGGACCGCACTTGTATCAATCGATATCATATATTTCTCCAATTACTGCTACAAAGGAAATAAATCTAGGTACTAAAAGAGTAATATCAAACGAAAGATGAAATTATGTCAATCCCAAAATACCACGATGTCTTATATATAGAATAATGCGTGAAGCCTTTAATAATTAAATTAAGCTCTGTGTATCTTATCTCTTACTAATATAAATGTGAATGTGAGTTTGTTTGTTACGTTTTCACGCAACAACTACTTAACCGATCATCATGAAACTTCATACACATATTTTTGGATGTACTAGAAGTAACATAGGATACGTTTTATTTAAAAAAAAATATTTTTTACTATAGTTTCCAATTCAGCTGTTTGGAATCACATTGATTCATTTCTATTGAAATGATCTCTGATACTTATTTAATGACTTAAGTGCGAGCGAAGCTGCGGGTAAAAGCTAGTAATACATATATTAATTAATATACAAGATGTTCCAGATGGTGTTATAAGCAAATTATTATTACTTTAAACAATCGCAAACAGAAAAGCATAAAATAGAATCCAGTACATTTAAATTTATATTGGACTAATCAGATATATGCATTTAAATCTAATTGGAAAGTATATATTGAATAATCTCTTTATTTTGTGTTTACAATAACCATATCTCTAGCTTATTTCTATTACATATGCGTTCCGAAATCACTCAAATCGATTCAGCTGTTTAGGATCAATCGAGCGAGTGACATTCATCTAAATTTGCGCGTTTCGCTTTAGTGTTATAAGAGCGGGCATTCTCACTATTGTAATTTAGGTGCACAAAGCCATACCATTCTGCCGCTCTCAATATTGTGCGCGTCCCAAAACGAAACAACGTAAAATTGGTGCGCGATTCTTGTCTATATTTGAATCGGTATTGGATTTTTTTACTTTCATATTTATCTGCAACTTTGTCATGACTGTGTCAAATCATTAACTCTACTTTTGTATTTAGGAAAAAATCTAGTGCTATACTCCACACTTAACAACAAGCGACTATAAAAACACATATGCGATGAAATGAAATGAAAATAGTTTATTAGCATAGGTACAAAGAACGTGCGCTTGCTCATCGTTAGACTTTACCATGACTTCGGAAAGTATGACGAGAAGAATACCACAAAAAACTAGTCAATCATAGCCTGTGCATAAAATAATAATAATAAAAAAACTGAATTTTAACTCAAAAAAAAAGTAAATAATAATTCATAAATTAGATTGCACAGTGGTTACAATAATAAATGTTATATTAATAATATATATGTATATATAAATATATATATATCCCTACTAATATTATAAATGTGAATGTGAGTTTATTTGTTACGTTTTCATGCAACAACTACTTAACCGATTATCATGTAGCTTTGTACACATATTTCTGGAGGTACTAGAAGTAACATAGGATACTTTTTATTTTAAAAATATATATATTATTTTTACTATAGTTTCAACTGTTTGAATCATATTGATTAATTTCTATTGAAATGATACTTATTTAATGACTTAAATTGCGATACTATAAAACATTAAATTTAGTCAAAAAAAATTCTTTTAGTAAGCCAACAGTAAGCCAAGCTCAAACACTAGTCTAACCACACATTTCCATCGCTCATATGTTTATCATATTAAAGTACTAATTCCGAATTAAATTTAAACAAAAACAAGAATAACTCATCCAAATATGCAGAGCTTCTGTGCCCTAACAAAACAATAAAACGCCGTTGAATGTCTAACTGGAACGCGTCCCGAACTTGGAACAAAACGGATGAGCAACAAAACCTGACCGCTATTCGATAAAATTGTTGAGCGCACAACTTTCAAACTATAAATTCATTTAAAGAACTTTATAAACAAGTAACACTTCTAGGTTTTCACGCAATTACATCATAATTTATTATTGAAAAACATAATACTGCCTGTTTTGTTTTTAAATACATAGTAACCTTAATTCCTCGATTTAACGAATTTTTCGCAAATCCCCTAGAACTGCCCGTAAGAGCTAATGCCAAAATATACCTTTACATTACGAATACATTTGTTAAAAACCTTTTTTATAACGATTTTTCAATCTTTGCAAAATATAAACTGAAAGTATTATTTACCTCTACTTAACCAAATCGCTCACTATAACAGGGAAAGCAGATTAGATAGTGCTATCTATATATATAAATATATATATATATATATATATATATAGGTTTATGTATATTATAATTATTAAGATATGAAATTCTCTAATGTCCCATTATAACCTAAAATGGTCATGACAGATCCAAAGTTCGGGGAATCATTCAAGTGTAAATGATTACGATTGAATAACCATTGATATGTACTTCAATTGATTTGATTCAGTGAGTCGATTCATTCCGAATAGCCTTTCCCAGTCGACGGTAAAATGGTCCATTTTATGGGAAAATTATCATTTTGGAATTCAACTCCCGTTTACTTGACGTTTTTGATTCGGTTTTTAAATAGATATATAATAGGTATGAAAAAGACAATTTTGAGTGACTTAACCAGTCATATAGGTATATATATAATCATGTCGAATCAAAGGCGTCTAAAAAGTTTATTTATGTTTAAATAATTCCATTATTTTCCTACAGATGGCGTATTAGTATAGGTTGCTTACGTCATGACATTTCTCTTGAACTAAATAAAATAATGTTGTCAGACTAAATATTTCGTTCAATAAAATGAAAGTGTTGCTATAATTTAATTTTTTTATACTATAAAATCAATGTTTGTCTTACTAAATTTAAATTACTGTTTTATTCAATTGTTTGACATAGTTGAGTTGAGATTTAAAGAAAGATGTAATCAGAAATTAATAAATATATAAATGTACTGGATGAAACCAAATAAATGTTTTCGGGAGAAAAGTGTGGGTGAAATATGAATGTTTGATTTTTGCATCGCGCCTATCGCAATGGTCTGCCCAATTTACATATGCGACTGTTACCGCGAAAATTGCTTTTCTGGCTTTCATGGCATTTTCCGATCATTCTAATAGAAATTTAATGCAACGGAATAATAATAAATTCTTTTAAAAATACACTCTTTTATTTGACCTCGTCCATGAAGCTATTTATAACATTATAGATCAGCCATTCTCAAAGTGTGTTCTGCGGAACCCTAGGGCTAAAATACTACAAAAAATACCTACCAAAGGGAGATTATAAGGTTACATCTAAACATTCCAACTAAATATTTCGTAATATTACATTGCAATATGATTATTCATAAATACATATAAATCAGTTTTTTATAATTATATTAAGGCTTTTTCCTTCGCCAAAAAAGTTTGAGAACCGCTGTTATAGATCATGACTTATAATTTACAATATTATTTTATTTAAAAAAAAGTATTGCACTATTTATTCGATACTGTTACGAGTTCCTGAATTCGTAGTTCGTATTGAAATCGTACGTGAGAATCAATATATGCTGAAAAAAATATGAAAATCCTACGCATTACTAAGATTAGCGCATATGCCAAGGAGCTTTTTTATACTATTATATAAAATGATAGTGATAATTATTGCTATTTATTTTCCCATACAGTATATTCCAGTTTATGCTAATCCCTATAACCATGTAAAATCAATGCTTTGAGTAACCATTGAGTAAATATTGCACGTTTGATCAATGTCTTATAAATAAAAAAGCTTGAACATAACCAATGTCTTTTTATGTTTACCCTTAGGTATACAATAGGATGACAATGCCCCTATAAGCAGCTATTCTTCTACGTCATAATAGATTTATTATATATTATTATGACATTAGTATGTAAGTGGACAAAGCCAGTATACAGCACCTAAATCAAATTGATTGTGATAATATATTTCATTTGTATTTATTTTGACGAATAAAAGCACTCTATTGGAGCCCTATTACTAAAGTAAAGCAATAGTTTTTTAAAAAAACATGTAGGTATATAATATATTATAAAAAATCAAGCAAATTCTTTTTATAATTGTCGATATTATATATTTTAGAGTAATATTTTTTAAAGGAAATTTCAAAATTATTTTGCTTATAATTCCCGCTACAACATTCAGTAATTTGTTTCGACGTTTCAGTCGTTGAAGCGAAGCCGAAGCGACAGCACGTATCCTGATGATGCCACGTGAAGTGGCGAAACGCGTCGAAACAAATTACTGAATGTTGTAGCGGGAATTATAAGCAAAATAATTTTGAAATTTCCTTTAATATGGATTTCCGCAAAGTAACGCCTGAGACAACTAATTATAATATTTTTTAGAAATTTTACAATTATTATTTTCATTAATTTTAAACTTGACATTGTCTTCATAATATCTTGAGTCGTGTGATGCTTTTCTATCTTATAGTATAATTGAAATATAGTTTATGTAAAACACTTTTTTCATGTGGTTACTAGTACTTGTTATAACCACAACGAGAAGCTGTTATTTGATATCGAATTTTTTATTCAGTTTTAAATTTAGATTGCGGTCTTTCTTGCGAACGGATGTACACCCAGGCAAACTAATTCGTGTTACATTTTAATGCCAAGTTCTAACACAGTCTTAATATTAAAAAATTGTAAGTACAACAATATAAAAAAATTGAGCTTTAAAAACACAATCAAAATAAAAAGAAAAATGTGTGTGTATTAGTGTACATACGTAAAAAGTGAAACAACTTTACAGAAATTTTTGTTATTTTTTTTTTTTTGTTATTTATTTACTTTTAGCAAATGGGCTCCAATAGAGCGCTTTTACTCGTCAATACATATACAAATATAAATGAAATAAATTTATTAATTTAATAATTATTAATTTGATTTAGCTGCTGTATACTGGCATTGTCCACTTACATACTAATGTCACAATAATATATAATAAATCTACTATGATGTAGAAGAATAGCTGCTGTATAGGGGTCATCCTATTTATATATTCATGTCATCCTATATATTATATACCTAAGGGTAAACATAAAATGCCATAGATTATGTCCAAGCTTTTTTATCAGTAAGATATTCATCTAATTGATTAAATAAAGCTGAATTAGATAAAGTTTAAGCAAAAGGATTTCATTATCATAGACATGGATACAAATAACTTAGAAAAATAAATACCATAATTACACCTACGTGTTGGATGTATTAGCAAAAAGTATTACTTATATGGCGCGTAACAGAAAAATGTGACGTGCAACAGAAAAATGTGACGGCAAATTTCTCTCATACCTCGATAAAGAAGTTTCACTTCAAAAATTGCTAAACATATGTGCATGATGGAATAATTTAACTTCACTGAATTATAAACAAAATTACTTAAATTTCCTTAAACAAATAATAACAACAGTTTTTACTTAATAAAACTAGCAAATAAACATTTATAAAAGTATGGTTGTGTGCCCAAAATAAGTTTAAAAAAAAGAAAATAGTATCAAGATGACAAATAGGTGCTAAATAAAAAGTCGGTCATGTTACCGTTTTTTTTTAAAATTTAAATATCGAACGGCCTTATTCTCAATCTTTTGTTGATTGGGGAATTTGAGATCCAGTTGCTAAATATGTTCCAGCTCCACTTCTACTTAAATATATTTTATAATTTTCATATCATGTTTTGTTCCAACCAAAATACATATCCCTACTAATATTATAAATGTGAATATGAGTTTGTTTGTTACATTTTCACGCAACAACTACTTAACCGATCATCATGAAACTTTGTACACTTATTTTTGGAGATACTAGAAGTGACATAGGATACTTTTTATTTAAAAAATATGTATATTTTTTACTATAGTCTCCAATTGACTATAGTTTCAGCTGTTTGGAATTTTTCTATATTTATTTTTATTTCCGTCTGCCATTTTTATATATTTTTATTTTCGTCTGTCATTTTTATATATGCAGTATAAAACTATTTGAATTTTTGAGGTTAGGTGTCATTTTTGTAGTTAGATACCACTTTATTAAAAGTAAAAAGCTAGTGTGTGTATATAAAATTCAAAAAGTACGCTGTGAGTTTTGTCATTTTTTTTTGTTTTAATTTCAAATGTTGGGAATTGTATGCGCATGAGTCATCAAGCAAGCGACGTGTGTATGCAAAATATGTTTTCGAACTACACCTGCCTATCGCGTGCCGGGTTATTGACCTCCTTACACCATTGTTCAAATTGTGACACTTATTTTTTTTATATTTTTTTATTTATTTTTAGTAATTGGGCCCCAATAGCTCGTCAATACAAATATATAATAGATATAAATGAAATAAATTTATTAATTTATTAATTATCAATTTGAATTAGCTGCTGTATAGGGGCATTGTCATCCTATTGTATACCTAAGGGTAAACATAAAATGACATAGATTACGTCCATATAATAATAATAATACTATTTTATTCACAATTTATACGTATATACATAAAGAATTCACCGATGGTTCCCACACTGTCCTGTGGGACCGATCAACAATAAAAACCACTAATGATAAAAAAATATTTTTTCTATAAATCAGTAGAAGAAAAACACAATATATTACAACTATAGGTTAAATTTTAATATACCAATAGATGGTCACCTAATTTCGACTAGGATCTTTGCAACAGTCATTTCTACTGTTATGAACTGACAGGACAGGCTCATCTCGTCATAACGACTTATCTTAATTCAGCAGCGATGTAAGCGCCCCATTTCGTGTTCCATTGCACGTTTGGTTAGGAACACAGTAGACTAATTTGGACACACACAGAGTTATACACAATTACATATAAAATGAGAGATTGTTATATATCAATGCCTATAATTAAATTTCCCCTAAAAATAAGTTTTATTATAATTAGACGTGTGGCCTGTATGGACTTTGATTTTATAGTCGTATTTAAGGGCTCAATATACCTACATATACCATATTACGAAGTTGTATTAGCTTCTATCAGAGATAAAATCTATATTGCCTAATATAATTTTTAAATTAAGAATACCTTTATTGCATGTCACATTATAAATATAAGGATGTCAAAAACAATTAGTTATCTGTCAATGCGACACCTTGTTAGGTCACAACAAATTATTACTATATTGTTATTATATGTAATTTTAACACTATATTTACCAGCTTAGATATACCTATTTTTACCAAAACCAAAAGAGTATATATTTGTTATAAATATATATAAAATAATATAAAATTCATAAAACTAATTCTTCTGTTATAAATTAAAGAAGATTAGAAGAATTTAAAAAAATGTTACATGCAGTAGGAATTTTAATTTGATCTTGCAAGACTAGTCATTTTGACTGGTCTGGTAAATCTAGTGTTAATCAAAATAATTTGCATTAAGTCTTAGTTAGTAGTTTTATTATAAAGGTTTGTTTACTGAACATATATACATATATATATCGTCGATCTAAATTAATTCTCCAGCTCATGAAAAAAAAAATTATCTCAATGGTCTCTGTGATACTCAATACAACATCGAAGAATCTACACAAACAAAATAAAAAGCAACTTTAAATCGTCCTGTATATTGCGATTGTGTAGTTCCTATAATATTAATAGGATCCGGCGATATACATATAATATTATGTTACATTAGTACCTAACTAATTTCCGTGTTTTGCGTTCGTGCAATGTCATCAGAAGTCCGAATGCTGGACTCGCCCAATTCCCACCTGACAGCTGACTGACAGATTGAGTGCACAGATGGTATTTCACAAGCCAAACTTGCAACGTAATCACAAAAAATACTATTCTGTGGAACTAAATAATGTAAAAAGTTTTTAACTATTTGTAATGGAAAGTTTAATGCTTAGTCCGTCCACATATTGTAACGTGTTAAAAGACCGGAGCAGTCATTTGACCTTAACCTTTAACCACTGAGGTGGATTTAATTTCACGTAAACACTGACGTGGGGGCCTCTGAGTCCCGTATATATATGTGCTTTGTAGCCTTTGCCTATTTTTAATAAATATTGTATGAGGAATGTGGGCAACACTGCTTCCCAGATGGAGGCTGTCAAGTGTTTGCCATCTGTTCAATCGTCTTGTTATTATACATCTTCTTTGTTGGGCGCCACTTGCAACAAGATTGTGTTCGATGACACGAGCGATGAAGATTTCAGAGTAAAACACTCGGTTGCAAAGAAGATGTATAATATGTTAAAATGCACACAAGACGATTGAACAGATGGCAAGCTCGGCACGGCATCTGGGAAATTTTCATACAATATTTATTAAAAATAGGCAAAGGCTACAGCTTGTATTCAAAAATCTTTAGGGTTTTTAGGGTTTAGTTTTTAATATTGAATCTATTTTAAAATAATTTATTTGTATATAATTAACTATCATTTTAAAATTTAAAAAACACTTAGTATTTTTTGGAAAAAATCACATGAATTCATAAATCAGCAATAATCAATAAAATTAACAAATTAGAGTAATTTTTTAAAATTTTATTTTATCAAAACCTGAGAGGTGCCCACCTCAGTAGTTAAAGGTTAAATAACTCTGACTTGTTTTATTTTTTGTGATTATATAATACGAAAATATATAAAAACAGCGGTTCTTAAACATTTTTTGGCGAAGGAAAAAACCTTATTATAATTATAAAAAACTGATTTATATGTATTTATGAATAATCATATTACAATGTAATATTACGTAATATTTAGTTGGAATATTTAGATGTAACTTTATAATCTCCCTTTGGTAGGTATTTTTTGCAGTATTTTAGCCCTAAGGTTCCGCGGAACACACTTTGAGAATGGCTGCAAAAACATATTAATTATTGTACAGTCATATGACCCATCGTTATTGTTGTAGGTAGGCAAATTATTGTTTGTAAATTTATGTGTATCTGCCAGTTTTGAACCACACCGGTAACATGCAAGCGTGACGTGTGCGTGCTATTTTAGCCCCGTACTTTGTGTTGAACTAATATAGATGTTTTGTCAATAATTAAATGTAATAAGATATCGTAGTATTATGATGACTTGCTGAAATACCTCCAACCACGAGAGTGACTCGCGCGACACGCTTGTTATCCTTAGGGTTGCCACTGGAGTATGAATGTAAAAATAATAATGCGTTTTTGTTACATTTTTCTATTTTTCATTTTGTTTTCTTTAACCCGAACCTAACTTGATATACAGTAATACTCCGCTTTACGCGACCCCGTTATGCGCGAAAGAGTGCGTACAAACATAATGTAGTCATCAACTTCTCTATGGTCGCGGGAATTTTAGTTAACGCGATTTTTTCCGGAACGTATCCCTCGCGTAAAGCGGGGCATTACTGTATATTATTATAAAAAAAGGTTTTAGGTTACATGTTTAGGTAGTCCATATCCTACTTTGCGATTTTCAGTTGTTTTTTTTTTAATTATTGTTTTTACATAACAAAGTTAAAGTGTAACCGAATTCTAGGTTTAGTTTACCTTTTGAAAATTGAAAAATTGAGCTGAATTCTTTTTAATTTCTTATCGTGCAGATAACTAGAATTTATCAGGCTGAAACATTTTTTCACTTAAATAGCAACCCTACAAAGTAAGCGATCTGACGAGTATCAGTAGCGAATGCCATTCTTTCAGCAAAGATTACCGACTTACACAATCGAACAGAAGAATCCAGAGCTTTCTTTTCCTTTGAAAATATTCAACTAAAAACTTTCAAAATGGAAGAAAATTTTCCGAATGAATTTTGAAATTGAATAATTATTCTTATCTTCATCAATTCTTTGTCAGTTCTTTGTATAATAGTTTTGAGCTATCAGGACGTGGATGGTGTTAATCATTTTGACCAGAAATTTATTCGTCGGATCCTTATCAAACTCGGAACTAACATTCTAATTGGTATCTTATTTGTTGTTGAAATAACTCCAAAATATACTTCTTAATCTGACTAAAAAAAAAGATCCTCAATAATTTCACATAACTTTTCTTCATAAATATGTATGTATTTAAGTATATATTATTTGCCAAATGGCATTAAGCTCGCCATTGTGCCATGTTTTTTGAAGCGCAATAAAGAATTTTTATTATTATTATTATTATTTTATGTAATGTACGTATTTTGTATATTTAGTTATTATTTGCACTAAATATCACCGTTCACACCGACAAAGGTTAGTTACGGCATTAAGCTCGTCTATGTGAAAAAAATATTTATTTCCGAGACACTCAATACAAGAACGAAGAATCCTACACAAACAAACTATGGACAATAACAACTTTAAATCGCTTTATAAATTTTGTAGATCTTACCATACTAATAGAATCTAGCAAATGTATACATTGAAGAAATTAACGCTACCATCTTTTTAATATTAAAAAATAACGTTGTAAAAATAAGAGTACTCTATGATCGAGGTAGCAAAGTAGCCTATCACGATGATTTGTGTATTCCCTACCATTTCTAATTTATTTTTTCCCCTCACTTTTTCCCTAAATAAAGCAAATATACATCGATTATGTGTACGTAGATAGTTATTAACACTAGATTTACTGCAATTGGTTGTATAGCTTCTATTAGTGAAACCCGTTTTTTTACAGGTATGTTATAATGCATATTTTTTTGGAAATTATTAATTGAAAGCTATATATTTTTATTTAGTGTTTCTTTTCAATAAATTTTTGACATGTAAACTCTATCTTCGATGTATATTTTACTAGCTTTTACCCGCGGCTTCGCTTGCATTTAAGTCATTAAATAAGTATCAGAGATCATTTCAAAAATAAATATAGAGAAATTCCAAACAGCTGAAACAATAGCCAATTGGAAACTATAGTAAAAAATATATATTTTTTAATAATAAAAGGTATCCTATGTTACTTGTAGTACCTCCAAAAATATGTGTACAAAGTTTCATGATGATCGGTTAAGTAGTTGTTGCGTGAAAACGTAACAATCAAACTCACATTTATAATATTAGTAGGGATTTGAACAATCAAATATCTTTCAAAGCATAAGTCAATTTGACGGGTTCCGTAAATCTAGTTTTAATGGAAAATAATACTAAACGCATATTGTTGTTATAGTAATCAAGCTATCTATGGTCACCGCTATGCCGCGTTATAAAACTAATGTACTTATATCATATATACAAAGCTATACATAAGCTACCTTAAACACGATTACGCCGTTACTTTGAAATAAACATTACGGATTCAAATAAAATTTAAAATTTAGCTAACTCTACCTCCAAAAAAAAACACATTTTTGCGTATATGAGTAATACCCCTTCCCCACAACCCCTCCCCCCCTCCTCTCTCTCTCTCTCTCTCTCTCCTCACACACACACACACACACACACACACACACACACACACACACACACACACACACACACACACACACACACACACACACACACACACACACACTCTTTTGTAATATTAAAACATTCACTCTAATACTCTCACGTTTCTTAGAAATTATATTATTGATACATTACAATCTTTATAACTCTTATTGTATGCAAACGGTTTTAGGGCCAAGGGCGGCCTCGAGAAATCTCTTTATGTGAAAGAATTTCGCATAATACAATCGACAATTTAATGTTAAATATTTTATGCGGTTTTTTCTACATATACATATATATGCATGTATATATATGTAACACGCTGCAATAGAGTTAATAAAATACAAACAAAACACACTCAAAACCTTAAAACAAATATTTGTACCGATGTTCCCGACGAAACTCCCGAACCTATATATCCATATAGAGCTAAGAATACGCGACTAGTATCTTATCCGGTCTAGATTAATCCTAGCACTTAAAATAACCCAATTTCCTAAACAAAACTGAAACGTCTCCAAATCTCTACTAGGAGCGACTCTGACTTTATCTTTAAGGGACAGGTTGACGTTTAAGACGATGCTCCCTTCAATTAAGCTAAGGACATAATACCATCAATTTGAGCCTCTGATGAAGGTATCTCAAGGATGTGTCGTTTCTTAGGCCCTTTTGAGAATACGCATTTGAAAAATGTTTATTAATTATTATTCTTTAATTTATTATGTTTGTGTTGAATATTGAAGTAATAAGTAATTTAAAAAATGTTTTAACATGGTAAGTGATGGGTCCCACGTAACAGGCATTGCTTAGTGTGGGATCATCAAAAATCATAGTTGCTACTTTAATAATAAATAAATAGTATATTTTTTACTCTGACGTTCTGATTGAAATCCCATATACATATATATACCTACATATACATATATACACACAATTAGTTAAATTAAAAGCTCAATAAACAAGTCACTTGAACAATAATAAATTTAATTAATCACATACTAACCGCTATCTGATCGTTACACACATATTTGCTATACAAACAATACAATTAAATATCATACTAAACTTTATTTCTATATGCGTTAAGTAGTTGAGTATTCGAATTGGATAACTAGAAATGTGGGCATGTGATATAAATTCATTAGCGTTATCAGATAGTGTTATACAGGATGTAGTATAGGGGTTGATTTTTTATTTATACATGACACGTATGGCACGTGACTACGTTTATAACCTTGACAATATATAACATCGGAAAGCTGAATTGACAACATCTATTGTCTATGAATTAATATAGCAACACCACTTATCACTAGTGTCTAATTTATAAACTGTCAAAGTGATATTGCGATTTTTGGCGGGAATGGACGGTGAATATGTTAAGCTTTCGAATTTTAACAAAAGTATGATATTGTTTGTATTTTTTAATTTGTTGATTTGTTGATGACAATACTCGGATCCCAACTCAAGTCTGAAATAGAGACCAACTTCAGCAATGTCTAAGACAGCCATTCTCAAAGTGGTGTTCCGCGGAACCCTAGTGCTAATATACTGCAAAAAATACCTACCAAATGTTACATCTAAATATTCCAACTAAATATTACGTAATATTACATTGCAATGTGATTCATAAATACATATAAATCAGTTTTTTATAATTATATTAAGGCTTTTTCCTTCGCCAAAAAAGTTTGGGAACCGCTGGTCTAAGGTTATGCGCGTTATCTAATGCTATAATGATAATTTATAAGTGAAAATTAAGCACACGTGGCATTCCTTTTAGCCTACTTTTTGTCAATATTAATACCAATTTAAATTAACATCATACTCCCCGTTGTTAACTAATAAAATAAACTTAATTTGGCTCCCAACTTGGAATTGTTAATAAAATTGTCATAGGAGTACCTACGTCCCCACACACGACGATGTTTGTAATAAAATACTGTTTTTTATTGACTCTATGAAGGTTGTGACATGATATTTAACGACGAAAGCGATGATAAAATTCAATAGGACCACAGTGTCTTATGTTACAGTCACTCGCATATTTTGATTGTTATTTTTAATTAAATTAGAATAGTGTCCGTGACTGGGGGGCTACTCAGGTGCATTTCGGACGAAAATACGGACGTTTCCTACTCAGGAACACTTACGTAATCATTCACACAGCGATGTCACGACGTATAGGCCACACAATGCTTATTTTATGGACATTTGACAGGACTTTTTACGGGCTTATGTGTCAAAATTCACATAAACTATAGAAGTGACGGCTGTATCACGAAACTTCAGATATGCCTGAGTAGCCCCCCTGAGATGGTATAGATGTGGTTTATATACCTAAATTAGAATATTATATACCGGGTGAGTATCCAGGACAAGAACGACTCAAACATATAACACGCAGACCTGAAACAAATGCCTACTTATTAAATATCATAACTATATATTTATACTAATTTTATAAAAAGGAATGATTTGTATGTTTGTAACGAATTGGCTCAAAAACTACTGGACCGATTTCAAAAATTCTTTCACCATTTGAATGCTACATTATCACTGATCAATATAGGCTATATAAATTACAGGAAAAAAATAAGGATTCTTACTAAAACTGCAATAACTCCGGAGCCTCCGAACGGGCAGTCATGTGAGGGCAAGCGTCGTTGAAATATGAAACATCATTAAACTTCATAGTACTTTATATCTTCATTACTACGCGAACGAAGTCGGGGGCAACGGCTAATGTTTTATAATTTTAAATCAATTTATATCGTATTGAACCCAGAACTTCTACATAGAAATTGTCAATGCAACTTTGTAATGTAGATTGCGTAATACAAAATAATAACTTTACAATCAAATATCGATTTGTACGTCCGTTCTGATTTCTGACAAGTTCCTTCAGATGTAAATGTGGTCCCCTGCTGTCCCTTGTCACGTGAATAAAGTAGGGGTACCCTAATTCCCAAGTAACTGTAATTGAAAACTGACATCGAACCAAAATCTAAAGTTCTATACATTTTTTAAACATAAAGAATACTAATACAGAAAGTATTAGTTATAATCGTAATATGTACTAATAGTAATATTACTAATACTTATTACTACAATGATACTAATACTAAGGATCATAGAGAAGCGCGTAAAACAGTTCAGACACAATGTTCACATGTGAAACCAATACTCTGTGACTTTTGACGTTTAGATTTCTTAAATAATTTTTGTATCTTTGCTTAACGCTTTTGTTAAAATATCAAGCAAGAACCCATAACTTATATCAAATCAAATATATATCAAATTATAGTGTATTTTAGGTTTACATCATTTAAAACGTCATAAGATATTTCAAAATACATATTAGAATAAAATTTTTATATTTTATAATTTTATATTATATAAGTATATTCTACGTATATTACGAGTTTCTTGTGGTATTTATGCTTCTCGCCATACGCCTTTTCAAAATCACGGTAGAGTCTAACGATGAGCAAGTGCACGCCTTAAACGATTTTCATTTCATTT
Organism: Tineola bisselliella; assembly: GCA_028551675.1. Classification (NCBI taxonomy): domain Eukaryota; kingdom Metazoa; phylum Arthropoda; class Insecta; order Lepidoptera; family Tineidae; genus Tineola; species Tineola bisselliella. Next base: position 166,377 of record JAPWLS010000824.1, read on the forward strand.
CGTTACGAATCAGTGACGTTTAATATACCTTTGTAATGTATTGAGGGTAGTTTTCAGTTTGCCGTCAACCATTAAAGGATCACCATTTTCTCTTTTACCATATTTATAAGTAGGCATATGTTATAATGATCTGTAAATGCTGTCATTTTTATTAATTCAAATAAACTTTATTAGTGTAAGGCACGTGTTAAAAGATTTGACGTCACACTACTGAGTTAGACTATACTGTGACATTAGTAGGTCGTCATCGATTAGTGTCAGTTGGATGTCATTTTAGCATTTAATGATCACAATACGAAGGTCATATGCATGTTCAAGTTGTTGTGGAATAAATATTATCTATACATATATTTGCAATTGTTTTTTTGTCTGAATACAGTAATACCCCGCTTTACGCGACCCCACTATACCGCGAAATTCAAATTTGTTATTAAATTACGCGAAAGAGGGCGTATAAACATAATGTAGTCATCAACTTCTCTATGGTCGCGGGAATTTCAGTTAACGCGTATTTTTCCGGAACGTATCCCTCGCGTAAAGCGGGGCATTATTGTGTTTAAAAAAATCACTTGTTTATTTAATGCTTGAACTTGAAGCAAAGGCTTGACACATATCGATATATATATATATAAGCTTAAAACATACCTAAGTAGAGATACTCCCTGTAATATCTGCTATTTCTATACTTATATCAATGGCTCGCCTAAATGAGAAAATGCCCGAGACAGTGTTGCATGTATTAATATACATACACTACACCCCCATAGAGTAATATGTCTGTCTACCTCTGAAACTTAGGATTACCGCCGTGAATGTACACAATATATTGAATACCTTGGAAGCGTTGAGCCATACAAAGTAACGGATTATTAAACAATTTATTTGACACCAGTACTAAGTAACAAAGAGAGCCGAAACGTGGGCCATTGTAAATCCTTTAATGCGTTAAATTTCTCAATTAATCGGGCACGCGTTTCCATTATACTTACATTTATTGTGACTTTATTTACCCCTTTACTGAAACTATTTTTGATTTGACTGTTTTGTATGGTAATTTATACTACTTGGCTCATGTCTATGTATATAAAAATAAAACTCTTTATTGTACAAAATTGGTATATAGGCAAGCTTAATGCCATTGGCATTATCTACAAGCGTACCTTTGTCAGTGTGAGTGGTGATATTCGGAGTGCAATGATAAGAAAAATAATAATTACTAAATATACACAATACATAATTGGTTGTTTCAGGCGTTACTTTGCGGAAATCCATATTAAAGGAAATTATTTAAAATTATTTTGCTTATAATTCCTGCTACAACATTAAATAACTTGCCTCGACGCGTTTCGCCACTTCACGTGGCATCATCAGGATACGTGAAGTGGCGAAATGCGTCGTGACAAGTTATTGAATGTTGTAGCGGGAATTATAAGCAAAATAATTTTAAATAATTTCCTTTAATACACAATACATACATTACATAAAATAATATTATACAATTCACATACAATATTTATGTAGGAGTAGGCAGAGACGTCTTATTAATTTGACGCGCATATTTACGTATTCGCAATTAAAACAATTGTTTGTAGTAGATTTTGTAATTTCCAAGCAATTCTCTATACCTATTCATTTCTCTGTATGGTGCATTACATGTAAAATTTGTAAGCAAATAATTTTAATTAACGTTTTTATTTTCGTGACGTGTCGTATTATGACGTCACGTATGAGTACAATGCGAACAAAGTCAATCACATTATTTATATCCCGATTAATTTACACGTCGCGTGTAAAACTATTTTACACTTATAGTATTACAAATAAAACCCTTTTCAATTAATTTATTTGAAATCTAGAGCTATATGTCATTTATAAGTTAACTGTTAACTAGGATGTGTATAATTCGTGATTCGTGTTGTCTTACATGAATAATACATGAATTTATAATCGTACAAATGAACGTGTTAAATAATTAAAATAAAAAACACGTTATATTAAAGTTAATTATTTGCTAATTAACGTTTTATATTTAAACTATTAAAGGATCAATGTGACGAAACAATTAACAATATGTGTATAAAAATACTTTGGTTTTTTTATTTCGGGGTAGGCAGGGACTCGAAAGAAACAAATGAATGTCAACTAAAAGCATTTATAGTCTTCCTAGTGCATAATCATTCACTAAATAACTTATCATATCTTAATAATCATAACATCTACCTACTACAAGCTTAGCTTTGAAATTACGCTGTAAAATGAAATTGTGAGGGCGTGTTTAAACTCACAAATCACTATAAATGCGCAGTTTATCATATTAAATATTATTTGTCTTTGTTCTTAGTGTGTAGATGACTTAACTTTAATCTCAATAATTTCTCATTACAACCCTGTTAGCAGACACATGTGTTTACGTCTTTGAAGTCCTCTTTAGGGCTGGCTCTTTGTGCGAATTAATTTTATTACTGTAATTGGTTTCTTAGATGCGTATTTTGAGTCAAATTTATGCCGAATTTCTTTTGTTTATTTTCTATTATCAATTATCTGAATATTTATAAATATATATTTATTTTCTATCAAAAACTTGTAGTGGTTGATTGTTGATGCAATGAAAATATGCTTTGAATTGAAGCGCAGAGGTTTTAGGCTCAATTCTCATGTGTGATATAAAACGCTGGCTGACTGAAAGTACGCAGAAATGGAAAAGAAAGGGGTACTCACGATGGGCTCGGCTTTCTCTCTCTTCCACTGTCGTCTCCGGAGCGATCCTTAGGTGCTGGTTTATTGTATTAGTCGATTCTTCTTTTGATTGCGTTGAAATGGTGAATAGAATGATGGTGCACGATTTATTTGTCGGCGGTGATCCGAGCGCGTGCGTTCACGTAGTTGTTCCTAGTTACAACCACTATCGCCGAGAGGGCGCTGCCATCGGGACGAAATGAGGTGGCGGGGGGAACAGGAATGTTGCCAGCCAGCAGAAATAGATAATAAATAGGGGAAATATTATCTTTGAATTTGGTACGGAACATCTATGTAAAAACAAATATTTATTCGTAATATTGATGCATATGTATAGATAGATAAAGGCATGCATACCCAAGAGGGTACGATGTTAACCGAATCACAAATAGGACCCAGCAGATTGTTCCCAAAATTGACATTCGCGGTAAAGACATCCCCATGGGAATTATTACCCCATGTCGGCTAAGGGCAAAGGTTCTATGAATTACATTACAGCCTAATTTACACAGGTACGCATATGCCGATATGCGTCTTTGTACATTATAAAACGCAGGTTTATTAACACAGTGGGAATTGTTGAATTTCAGGAACAAAAAAAACATTTTCTCTATGATTCCAAAGATACTCGATACGACAATCTACACCAGCGGTTCTCAAACTTTTTTGGCGAAGGTAAAAGCCTTAATATAATTATAAAAAACTGATTTATATGTATTTATGAATAATCATATTGCAATGTAATATTACGTAATATTTAGTTGGAATATTTAGATGTAACCTTATAATCTCCCTTTGGTAGGTATTTTTTGCAGTATTTTAGCCCTAGGGTTTCGCAGAACACACTTTGAGAATGGCTGAATTGCACATTCCAGCTTCCGTATGGATTCTAGACAAAAGTGTGTTCTATGTCAGTGTTAAACTAAAGCTTGCATAATTTGAATGAGGATAAGTCTTCTAATTTGATTCGTGATAATTATTTGTTCTTAACGACCATAATAACTCTTTCCTTTGTGATAATCCACATTTCGATGCAATCTCACACAGGGCCGCAACAAAACAAACTGCAAACTATGCAAAATTACAACTTTAAATCGCTAAGAAAAATTGCTATTTTATAGATCTGATCATGTTAATAGAAACCGGGGATAAATAATTAAATACAGAAATGTCCACGTAGTACAGTTATACTGACGCACACGTCACGCATGTAATAAGTAGGTATGAAATGAATATGTAACTTCACTATAAATCTCCGACGAAACAAAATAGAACTCAAAAGAAATGTTTCTTAAACATTCTCTTAATTATATGTAAAAGTTTTTCTTTTGAAACACTCTTAAAACATTCGCCAAGTAAAAGACAAGCCGGAACACAAGTAGCACTAAAACAAGTAAACTACGAAAATCTTAAACAAAACTTTCGTGCTAAAGTTTTATTCACACGGTGATTATTACAAGAATATATACACACAGTAATACCCCGCTTTACGCGACTTCGTTATGCGCTGTTTCACTATAACGCGAAATTCAAAATTCGCGCTCAATTGCCCCGCATTACGCGAAAGAGTGCGTATAAACATAATGTAGTCATCAACTTCTCTAAAGTCGCGGGAATTTCAGTTTTTTCCGGAACGTATCCCTCGCGTAAAGCGGGGCATTACTGTACTAATATATATGATTCTACAGGCCGAAATACTTATTTAAGAAAATTTGGGGTTTTGACGTTTATTCTGTCAGTGTCATCTTTCTTGTTTTTTTCTGTTCCTTTTATTGCCACAATGCATTGTGATAATTATATTTTAAATCCATTACACATAAGTTTCTCTAAATATGCATACCACTAATTAGCACCTAAACTATGTCTAAAGCCTTTATTTTAAAACTCGGTGTCTATATGTATGAACAAAATAAAAGGATATTTAAAAAAAAATTGACCATAAAAATGGACACTACTAAAGTACTAACAACACTATATGCTATTTCCAGGTCCAAACGTTCAAGGGAATCACCCGAATTTAAATATTGTACTAAAATTCTTGCTATGTAAAACTTCTGAACATGAATCTGTTGGCAGATTTAACTGAGATTTGCTTACACTTGCAATAAGTAGAGGGAATAGAGGGGATGTACAAGATAGGAGGGATAGGAGGGGCTTCGAGCATAAATCCTCAACTTGGAGGAATTAAGCCCTCGTTAGTCGGATATTTCGAGCAAACTCTGTCGAAGTTGTAAATTTACGATATTTATTTTGAAAACTATTAGAAGATGCCGATTTTATCTTACGAGCACTATACTGAAACGTTTGGTGTTTTTTTTTTTGCCATACTTGTAAATCTGAGAATCAAATTTCAATAGATGTATTTGTAAAGAAAATTTAATATTATTTTCTAAGTGAAACACTTTTGGTCGAACTTTATTTTCTTGTCGACTCATGGAGCATTATTAAAAAATATCCTAATTGTGGTTACAAATGTAAAATATATGATGAATATGTATTGGAGCCAAAACTTCGTCTATTCAAGCCGGCATAGCGGGGCTGTCTTAGACTTACCATTAGACGGAGTGTTGTCACATTTAGTTGCTATAAAAAATAGATCCACATTACTCAACCATATATTGAGATATATTATAAGTATAGCTTTAATTTGATTATACAGTATTACCCCGCTTTACGCGACCCCGTTATGCGCGGTTTCACTATAACGCGAAATTCAAATTTATTATTAAATTACGCGAAAGAGTGCGTATAAACATAATGTAGTCATCAACTTCTCTATGGTCGCGGGAATTTCAGTTAAAACGATTTTTTCCGGAACGTATCCCTCGCGTAAAGCGGGGCATTACTGTAATAGTTTTTGAATCATTTATTGCCACGTGTTCACCCTTCTTAAAGAAAGAGGTCGTAAACGTAAAAATCAATTCAAGAGTGAGCGTTTCATTTTGATTCCGTTAAACGAGTCGTCCGGGCAATGTTCATGAGGGGACTTTCTGGAAACAGTTCTGAAAGGGAAATTTCATTTCCTCAGAGAAATCTGCAATGAATGTGTGTTTCAATGGCAAAAATATTTATCCTATAGTTTTATTTTATATGTGCTGTCTATGAATGGAGACGATTATAACTATATTCAATTGTCTTCACTATCCCGGCTTTATAAGACAAGTGTACTCCATTTTGGTTGACAGGGCAAACTCTTTTTATAATAAATAAATAAATAAACGTTTATTTTTAAATAAATATCACAATCTGTTGCCTTGGCGTTGCACATTCATCTTATATTCTAAATATAACTTAAATTAATATAAAAATATGTTAATATAAATAACAAAATAATATAAAATAGAAAAAAAAGGATTTTTAATTTTATAATTACACGGGTATACCACGTTGTGAGTAAAATTTTTCGAAAGTTTTGCAGCCGCCATTCCAAAAATAATCAGACTTTATTTATTATTAATTGCGTTATTTGTAACAAATTTTATCATTCACAACAAAAGATAACTGAATAAGTAATAAACAGGGTAACAGTCAAAGAAACTCCCAAATCGTGGGGCGCCAAGAAAAACCCTTTGTGATATCGTATGATGCCTGAGGGATACCTGACGTTAACCTTAGGGGAGATAGTGAGGTGCCCATCTTGTTCCTTTTAAAATTTTCACTACTTCCAAAGAAAATTTTGGATTATTACTATACTAGACGAATATTAGCGACTTACGCTTAAATGAAAATCGTTTATTAGCATAGACACTAAAAGTATGCACTTGCTCATCGTTAGACTCTACCGTGACTTCGGAAAGGCGTATGGCGAGAAGAATACCACAAGAAACTCGTCAATCATAGCCTGTACATAAAATAATAATAAAAAAACTGAATATACCTCAGAAAAAAAAGTAAATAACGATTTATAAATCAGATCACAGTGGTTACAATAAATGCCAAATTAATAACATATATGTATATAAAATACATTTATATGTCCTATAATATGTATTTAAAATATATAAAAAATAAATAATATATAACTACGTATACAACATTAAATTCAGTTAAAAAGAATCCTTCTAGTAAGCCAAGCTTAAACACTAGTTTAACCACGCATTTCCATCGCTCATATAATCAATAATTCTGTAATTACTTACCCCTACCCGTAATTATAAACTTAAAATATATTTTTTATTATATTTTATATTATTTTGTTATTTATATTAACATATTTTTATATTAATTTAAGTTATATTTAGAATGTAAGACGAATGTGCAGCGCCAAGACAAACCAACACTGGTTTTTGGCGCCAAGGCAACAGATTGTAATATTTATTTAAAAATAAACGTTTTATTTATTTATTTATTTTATTTACCTGATCGTTACTTGAGTCTGGGATCTGTGCTTAAGTAAATAAATCTATGCTCGATAAATTATTTCATATGTTTATTTTAAAATCTAAGTTCTTATAATAAATTTAGTAAGACTTAATAAAATATTAACAGAAATTCTCATTAGGATGGAATGAATGAACACGCCCTCGATCGAATTGTTCCAAAATCAATGATAACAATTATTTCCACCAATTTCAGTGTTTCATTTAAAGAAATTTCAACAAAATTTAATTTCTCTTTTGTTAAATATTTCTGAAAGTAATTTATTTTCGGAGTTTCTCTCAAATATACTTTCGTATTTTGTTTCTTGACGTTTTGCTTAAGGGCGGCCATTTTTGATATTTTGACAGGTCGGTAAAGAGTTCACTTTTCGGGTTGATACAATTTCGACACATTGTAAATTTCGCCCCATACATATTCGTCACACATAGACAAAGAGGGAGATACCAACTTATCACATTATAACTGATACTAATTAATATTTAAGAAGCATTTTTGTTTGTGTGTATCTCCTAAAAAATTATAAAACATATGCTTTTTTAAAGTTATGAAACTTCACGTAAAACATCCAATTAAATATACTAAACATAAGTCCAATGGACCAATACTGTTTAGTTTACTTTAGTCGATATCCAATGCTTACCGTGATATGACGTGTTTTTGTGTCTAATTTAAATTAGTTGTTCTAGATACGATTTTTAAATATGTATGTTAAAACTGTCTGGCTCATCTACTTTATATGCGAGATATTTTTTTGTATTGAATTTACAAATGTAACGAAAATGAAGCTCGGTTTTCACCTCGGTTTTTGGAGTCTCAGAGGCCCGCAGGCGTATCGTTTTGTGATATAAAAGAAAATTGTGTTTGTTCTACATATTTATATAGATATATATGTGTACATTTACTTCCTTTGGTATATCACCCCTTGCTCGATTTAACTTGTATCGTGAAAAATATTTGATATTTTTCTTGTTATGTTCCAATTTACCTCATATGTGGGTATTACTACGAGAGTTCGTTTACGTATATATTTATTATATATGTTACATCATACGATATTGCAAACACCATATGTTTTAAAATAAATGGGTAAACAAAAGAAATTAGTTATTATTAATGCGCTGGGACAATATATTGTAAGCGAAACATAGGTTCCTGATATATCATTTTTTGTTTTTTTTCGAATTTATGTAATCATTAATTTGAAATAAATAACTATTTTCTTTTAATAATAATTTACAATTATTAAAACAATATTTCGATCGTAAATCGAATCCAGTTAAAAACTATTTTATTTATTTCGGAGGAAAGTAATATAAAAAAATATTTATAACATCAATTAAACGTTCGTAGTAAACCAACCCCCATGTATGTAGTTTAGTCAGCGAAATCTTTGAACGTGAGGAAAGTAAAAAAAGGTATTTTTTCGTAGTTAATTTATAAAAGCTTCATTTCATGTAACAAGCAATAAAAAAGACATTTTGGAGAGCAATGTGTATATTAAAAAAATCTATTTGTTCTTTCCTTATAAAAGGAAAATACACATTGAATACTAATATAAAATTGACTTTTATGTAAAATTTATTTATTTTATATATTTTACAAAAGTTGTAGACCGCAAGTAGTGAAACTAAACTGTGATCCAGAACACACACTACGTCACATTCCATGATACAGTAATGCCCCGCTTTACGCGAGCGATTCGTTCCGGAAAAAATCGCGTTAACTAAAATTCCCGCGACCATAGAGAAGTTTATGACTACATTATGTTTATACGCACTCTATCGCGTAATTTAATAACAAATTTGAATTTCGCATTATAGTGAAACCGCGCATAACGGGGTCGCGTAAAGCGGGGTATTACTGTATTATCTTATCAAGCCGGCATAGTAAAGGTGACTATATATCTACTCATAAATAGAAATGATAAAAAAGTAATCACATGATAAAAATATATTAACACTAGATTTACCAGAGCAGTCAAAATGACTGGTCTTACAAGATCAAATTAAAATTCCTACTGCGTGTAACATTTTCTTTAATTCTTCTAATCTTCTTTAATTTATAACAGAAGAATTAGTTTTATGAATTTTATATTTTATATATATTTGTAACAAATATATACTTTTTTGGTTTTGGTAGAAATAGGTATATTTAAGCTCGTAAATCTAGTGTTAAAGATATAATAGTTATTATAATAGTATAATTTACGCTATCACGTGATAGTAAGCTTTCGTCATTAAGTTATCGTGGAATATCTGTTTACCCCTCTTTGGGTTGAAGTCGTGCGTGTACAACTATAGTTAGAAACGTCAGCTCGTTATTTCTTATCATTTGTAGTGAAATAGTTTTGTAATAATGAAACACAATAAGTCACCGTATGTCGGTATGTATTGACAGTTTGACATTTGGGGTTGTATCATGAACGTTTTGATCGTGATTAATTACTTTCGTATAATGGCTGTCTGAGGAGGAACTGAAGGAAGAATAAAGGTCTGGAATTTTATAAAGGGAGAAATTTGGTCAACACAGAATGAATTGTACTCATCTAGAATCATGTTAAGGCTGAAAGAATTATGTAATTATTGTTTATTTTTTCTCCAATATAATTTATCGAATTTTACAAGCGAAAAATTTTTTCTATTAATTTGTATAATTATTTGTTAATATCTACAAATTATTTAGCAAAAACAAAAATGGTTCATTAGCTACCAATGATGGAAGCGTACATATAATCCTATTCCCACCGGCTTAGCCTTTGAAATTTAAATTTCGCTAAATCTCACAGAAATGCGCGTTCTTACTAACATATATAAAATATATGACTTTACTAGCTTTTACCCGCGGCTTCGCTCGCATTTAAGTCATTAAATTAGTATCAGAGATCACACTAACCATAGTCGATTGGAAACTATAGTAAAAAATAATATATTTTTTTAAATAAAAAGTATCCCATGTTACTTCTAGTACTTCCAAAAATATGTGTACAAAATTAATGGTGATCGGTTAAGTAGTTGTTGCGTGAAAACGCAACAAACAAACTCATATTCACATTTATAATATTAGTTGGGATTCTTTGTAATCTGGGAAAACTAATTTCTTATAATAGCAAAGTGTCATAGTAACGCCTAACGGTAACACACAAGTTTCAACTAATGAACATGGACGTGACGTACTGTGTGGCAGCTGTATCGATAACTTTTCACATATCGATATTTACTTAACTTTTGTGCCATCATTATTTTTTCTATAGTTATTCTTTTGACACTACTTTCTTATATTTAGTTTTTATTTATTTATTGGGTCCACAAACAGGGCTCTACAACCAGACTAGGAATTAACATCGCACTAAGAATTATAACAATCCAATTGTAGGCCCTATGCACAGTGAACACAACATGCACTACATTACAATGAGCGAGGTTACGTTACATTTTAAACATATTTAAAAAAACTCATTAAAAGTATGTACAAATAAATAAAAATAAAAGATGTAGTTGTTCATATGTCAAAATTACATTAATTTAATTTAACTTTTGTGATTTTTAATTGAGGCAAGGGAACAATTAAGATCCTTAAAATTATTATTATGAATTTTAACTATACGGTTCAAGGGGCCATGGCTTCTCGCATTAGTACGACAGAATCTTGCATGGAAAAGATCACATGTGGACGATATATGTGAAGAACTAGCTGTTGCCCGCGGCTTCGCTCCCGTTAAGAAGTATTATTATTAATTAGGTATAGTTTTTGCGGCTTTATTTTTGTTTAGCGTATGTAAAAACGTCTTCATCACAGTAACTCCAATCTTTAATTTCAGTTCAATCAGTCGAAAATCTAATAAGATTTATACAAACTTTCATTCCCTATTTTATCCCCTTGGGGGCAGAATTGATCAAAATCCTTTCTTAGCGGATGCGTACGTCATAACATCTACCTGCATGCCAAATTTCAGCCCGATCCGTCCAGTGGTTTGGGCTGTGCATTGATAGATCACTAAGTCAGTCAGTCACCTTTGAGTTATATATATTTAGATAGATATCTTGCTCAGTATTTTCATATGCTAAAGTAAACAATAGCCTAAATTTGTACGTTTATTAAGATATCGAGCTAGCATGCTGCCTGTAAATAACAGTGGTCTATTGTCATGGTGGAGAAGTGCCTCTCATCTGCTTTCTTAGTGAAGTCGCCAATCTTTACTTACCTACTAATTTATTTAGTATAATAGATAGTTTTACTGCAGCTATATGGATTGCTTACAAGCATGATGCGTTTCCAAGGTTTAATATAAGGTTCGATTGAGAAGATACAAATAAATAATATATACCTACACCAACATAAATGTGAAAATAAAGCCTACATTTTCGCAACCCGTCAATTGTAATTTGACGTCGTATCCTCATTGGGATTACACACGTCAGCAAAATTTGACGCTGAAAGGTCTGTGAAATTCTATTCTCCGTGTTTCTGTACCACAAACGTGATTCCTACACTTGTTTTATAAACCGTATTTAAAGGGATTAAATATGTTTTATTTATATGTCTATATAATTCATATAAACATAAAATATGACACTGTCTTCTTTATATATCTTTAACTTAACCTTATATAGACATACTAGCTTTTACCCGCGGTTTCACTCGCATTTAAGTCATTAAATAAGTATCAGAGATCATTTCAATAAACATGAATTAATACGATTCCAAACAGCTGAAACTATAGTCAGTTGGAAACTATACTAAAAAATATATATTTTTAAATAAAAAGTATCCTATGTTACTTCTAGTACCTCCAAAAATATGTGTACAAAGTTTCATGATGTTCGGTTAAGTAGTTGTTGCGTGAAAATGTAACAAACAACCTCATATTCACATTTATAATATTAGTAGGGATGTACTAGAAAATTGTGTCTACTAACATTGTATAGGCTATGATTGGCGAGTTTCTTGTGATTCCTTCTCGTTATATGTCCTTCCGAAATCTCTATGTGTTAAAGTCTAAAGGGACTATTCGAAATAAAGATGTTGTTTTTGATTAAACATATTATGACTCGAGTTAAGTTTGCATGCATGATTTAAAATTGGAAGCAAACAGCGAGATTAGCTCTAAGTCACGTTCCCCCAATTAGAATAGAAGGAACCTTTTGAATTAATTTGAACATGGAACACTCGATTCTGATGTAGTGGCCGTTTCAAGTGGCTTTACCCTTTGTGTGTATAAACATTCAACTAACTGCCATATTTATAATCAGATTAAGGTTTATTCTCCTTTGTATATTTTTATCAAAGCGCGTGAAATGATGAGCGGGGAGACCTTGTCATTGGTTTAATTTATTATCTGAATATGTATTTTATTATTTGAGTGTTAAAGTCGAAAATAGTGAGTAGAAACAGAGATTTAATTAATAAATGGATCTGTTATGTGATTCTGGTTTGTTCGTTCATTAGAGATTGAAATATTAGGCTTTTAGGCAAATTTTAAGGTCGACGTTTTACAATTTCAAATGTAGATATGCGGATTAACATAGGCAAATAATTTCGTTATAAATTACTTGTAAATTGTTTTATACTTTAGTGTTGTAGTCTTTAACGTTTTGTATTATTGTCATTATTTAGTGAATTGTGGATTTAAAAAAAAACTTTTTTTCGTATTAGTCCTTTAAGCTCTTACGTATAGTCAGAATCTGTGAGATTTCGGAAATCACAAAAAACTTGCCAATCATAGCCTGTACAGTATAATATTAGTAGGTACAATAATTGCTTGGCTTATTGAAGCATTTCGAAGATTTTGCAGCCAGTTGTTGTTTGTTGAAATTAATAAAACCAGTTCTGATTAAAACGAATGTAATAATTTTTTCCTGACAATACCAAGGCTGGGTTTCTTAATTTGCTTTTAGTTTGGTTCTTGCTTAGTCGATAACTGTTCTTAGTATAGCGATTCCGAGTCATGTAAAAATAGACGTTTCTACCGAAATAAAGGTGATGTTCCTTCAATAAAATTCAACTAATTATAAATATAATAATAATCTTTATTTCCACAAATACCGATATGCAATATTGCTCTAGCTACAGAACTAATCCAAGGACTGTGTTTCTGTAGATAGTATAATAATATAAATGATATATAAAGGCAAAAAATATTGTACATCTGAAAGTGTATAACAGTGTTGCATTTAATTTTTTATTAAGTTTTGACCATATTTTTCAAAGTAATTCAAATGTAAGTGATACGAAGTTTACGAGGTCATCTAGTATAATATACCTAAACTAGCTGTTGCCCGCGGCTTCGCTCCCGTTAAGAAGTATTATTATTAATTAGGTATAGTTTTTGCAGCTTTATTTTTGTTTAGCGTGTGTAAAAACGTCTTCATCATAGTAGCTCCGATCTTTAATTTCAGTTCAATCAGTCGAAAATCTAATAAAATTTATACAAACTTTCATCCCCTATTTTATCCCCTTAGGGGTGGAATTGATCAAAATCCTTTCTTAGCGGATGCCTACGTCATAACATCTACCTGCATGCCAAATTTCAGCCCGATCCGTCCAGTGGTTTGGGCTGTGTGTTGATAGATCACTATGTCAGTCAGTCAGTCACCTTTGAGTTTTATATATATAGAAGATATGTTTGTATGATAAATATATGTTTATTTTACTGTTAATAAATACTAATTATTAAATATCAAAAAATAAATTTGTCATTTCATAGAATTGTTTCAGTAATGATTTTATCTCAAAAGAAATAACAAATTGAACAAAAGAGAATATCGTTCAAAGAAAAAACTTCCAACAATTTTCTTAATTGTCTCGTTACATTCCCCCGTACTATCACGGACATCTGACAAAATGTAGCAGATAGTGTTGTCAGTGTGGAAAAGTCTTCTATTGAAATGGAGTGATGATGATAGTGAATGAATACATGGACGAATTGGATGATGAGCAAGGTAGATAAGAAAAAGGGAAAGAATCACAACTTATTTCGGACTGCCGCACACGCCGGAACAGTCTTTTATCTATGGTTGGAAGATTTTATGATCTGAAGGTATGCATCAAAAAAGCTTTATTAGATATATAATCTGATATAAAAGTTACAGACCACGATTGGTCAATATTTAAATTTAAATTAAGATTATGAATAAAAATCTTAAAAAAGAAATGACTGCGTATGAAGTAGGAGTAAAAGGAAAACACACGCAGATCTAAAGTTACTTAATGGCGATTAGGACAACAAATTTTCAGGCAGAAAGGGCCTTTTCAGCCGCAGGTTATATTTGTAGTGACATCAGAAGCAGATTAGGGGATAGTACAATCAACACTATATGTTTTCTTAGATCGTTTTTTTGCAGACACATAAATAACATTCACTTGCATTTTGCATTGCAAAATATAAATGCTTCTTGTTTTATCGTTTGTTAGGATTATGAATGACTGAAGTTGATTTTATAAATATAAACTAGTTATAAATATAAATTTAAAAGAATGTTAAGTCTAGATTATTAATATGTTATTATTACTTAAGTACTTTAACATACTCACAGCAATAAGTGAGATTGATTACTTTATTATTTAAAATAGTTTCATAATTTCATTTAGTGCAAATAATACAAATTACAATTAATACCAAAAAATATAATTAAATGATTTTTTTTGTATTATTATCAAAACTAAAGAGCACTAAACACTAGGCCCTAAGTAACTTCATAATCCGGCCGGATCCGAACGGATCCGGCCGGATTGGTGTCAATCCGGTAAAATCCGGCCGGATTGAAAATGCTACCGGATTGCAATCCCTAGGCATGGTAACCTCCCATATTTTAAAAACCACTAAGTGTGCCAAAATATAATATATATATTTTTTATACCCGCGGCTTGGCTCGCATTTAAGTCATTAAATATGTATCAGAAATCATACTTACTATAGTCAATTGGAAACTATAGTAAAAAATAATTGTGTTTTTAATAAAAAGTATCCTATGTTGCTTATAGTGCTTCCAAAAATATGTGTACAAAGTTTCATGATGATCGGTTAAGTAGTTGTTTCGTGAAAACGTAACAAACAAACTCACATTCACATTTATATTAGTAAGGGATATACCTATATACAATATCTTTAACTCAATACGAATAAATGTATGTTTCGACCGGGTTTGGTACACGGCACAACATAGAATTGAACCCAAAAAAGTATCCTAAAATACCCACTACTCGAATTCGATAATAAATTTGAAGTAAATCTTGAAAAATTGTTGACAGGTCCAACACAATCTTGGCGGTAGTAGAGAATTCGCTGCGGTACTGATATCGGCGCCAAGTGCGACGGGTGCCCGTCCGGGTCCCGTGCGGTTACACGCCTGCGGTTCGCGGTTAGCACTCTGCATTAATAGACCGCCGGAAGTTCTTGCACTTTGGGATGTTAAATTATTAAGGTAAGTCTTTGTTGATTAATATTTCAGACGTTTCAGGTTTTAGTAAGTACGACATTTGATCATCATACTGAATTGTGTATTGGAGGAATATAATTTTCTTACACTATATATATGTATAGATTATTTTATTTTGTTATACCCCCCTAAGGTTGGTTGCCTGGTAGAGATCACTGCTCAGTGATAAGGCCTTTTGTTTTTTTATTTTTTTTATTTTCTTCTGTTCTTTTAATTTGTGCAATAAAGAGCTATTATTATTATTATTATATAAATATTTATGTATAAATTTGCAGTCATAAAAAATCCGTTATTCATGACAATGGTTACAAAAGGAGGCGCGACTTTTGGTAAAAAGCGTCAGGAAGTCATAAATAAAAAATTTCGGGTCATTATTTAACAGTTGAGGGGACACCCTTCTCCGGAGACTCTTCCGCCAATGCTAATCTGTTAAAACTTCGCCACGGAATCGCTTTCTTTGTCATCCATATTTTATTCACTCTCTAGGAATATTTGTCAAGAAAAAAATCCACTAAAATAAAAAAGAAGTGACGGATTAAAAATTGTCACCGGATCTTGAAACATTTTTTTAGGTACAGTTTCATTTATTATTCTGCCTAAAATATACAGAACAATTCTTTGTTGTTTTTTTTTAAATCCATTTTTGTAGTAAATATATAAGAATATATACATACATACATACAACGCCTATTATTTGAATAGACTAGTTACAGGCAATCCTCGTTTTACTTCACTATTCTCTGGTACCTAACGTGATGTAAAACTGAGGACTGCCTTTATTTACTAACCAGTGGGCTTATCACGAATTTAGTCTGGCTTTCGAATCGAGCTGTCACAAGCAAAACGGATCCGTTAGCAATCGGGATCATGAATTTTTACTAACGACTAACGAGCACCAGCAATCTATCAAATGAACGAAAGATCGAGACGTTCGAAAATTAACAAAAAGTATCTAAAATATTGTAGTTCCAAATCCGCACGCGGTGGCGCTGCTCAAATTTCCATACAAATCGCTTGAAGCGAACTCGATTCGAAAGCTAGACTAAAATTCGTAATAAGCCCACAGAGCTTGTATATAATTGTTATCTATAATATAGTTTTTAATGTATTAAGCTTAAACAAATACATACTTAATACGCAAACTATATATTGAACCATGAGTAACAAAAAAGACGAGTCTGCAATCACATCACACATGTTATTGCTGTAACTTAAACGTAAAAAATTACGTGTCAACTCACATATAGATACGAGTTACATATATAAGGTTCAAAGAAATTAGCAGATGTATGCATACCGCATTTCTTAGTTTTTACTCTTAGCAACTTTTATTAGTATAAAAACTTATACTTTTTTCCATTAATATATAACAAATAAAAAAAACAATTGTTTATAACTGTCATTAATTTATTTAGACATTTGTAATCCATATACATACAGATTTATACTGAAAAAATAATAACAAAAAATTTTTGTATTTTTTGTGGAAAAGTGGAAATAAGAGCAGGCATCTCGCGAAACCGTTTGTTTAAAAAAATTACGATCATAACTCTTAAGAATTTCGCCAAAACTCTCCGCGTGTCGGATCTTTGTTTTCAGTTACGCGACAATTTTTGTTCTTTATTTAACACTAGATTTACCAGCTTAAATATACGTATTTCTACCAAAACCAAAAAAGTATATATTTGTTACAGATATATATAAAATAATATAAAATTCATAAAACTAATTTTTCTGTTATAAATTAAAGAAGATTAGAAGAATTAAAGAAAATGTTACACGCAGTAGGAATTTTAATTTGATCTTGCAAGACCAGTAATTTTGACTGGTCTGGTAAATCTAGTGTTAAAACAGTAGATGGAAATGTTTACTATCGGGATTTAGTGGAAAATATAATAAATACGTACGTGATAATATCAGAAATTTCAGAGACTTTTACTAATATATCGCTGCATCCTATTAACATAGTCCGAATTCAATGTTTATATAAGTTAAATCACATTTAATTTGAAGGTACTTACTTACTTGTAGGCAGAATGTAGGTACTGCCGATTTTCAGCTGAAATCCAACTGGACGTCACGAAACACCTGAAAATGTTTATAGTAGCAAAATGATAATAAATTTGAAATAAAAATCAATTGCAGTAATAAAAAACTAAAATTAAGGAAGTAATTAATATATACTGAAAAAATGTCTTGGCATAGTGGGAGTTACCTTTTGAAATTCTCTTGAATTTCGTATGTATTTATTATTATGTATGTTGTATTAAATAATTTAAAACACGTTTTGCTTCTTAATAAAGCGTTTTTGTACAGCCAAAATGGTTGCTGTATGTTTAATAAATATATAATTTATTTACAATTGTCCGATTTGCAAAAATCGGAAGTTTACCATGTAGAAATTTCCTATAAACTGTGACCCAGATGAGCATAGGTCGGTAATCGTTAGAATATTTTCAACTTTTATTTTTTTTAAAGATAAATTACTTTTGCTTTTTGCTTTAAATCTAAAATGTTCTTTTTAAATTTTAATTGAAGTTCAAAACGTAAATGTGTTCGTCTTTTAATTGAAAAGTTTCTAATAGCCACTGGAGTTTTAACATTTTATATCGATATAAATAAATTTATTTTAATTTGACGTTTCGTAACTTCATTACAACCAGACGCTCGTCCTAAAGGGCAGCAGCTACGAAAATTACATAACTTTAAAACACGCGTAGATATAGGTAATATAATATACTATTGTATAGGCATTGTAGAATAGAATGAATGTAATGTTGATGTATGTATTATGAAGAAATATAGATTACTTCTGTAATTTTCGTGGGAGTGCACTGCACCAGCGCTCTTTAGGACGAGCCGCCTCTGTCAACAACCATTTTGGTCGCAGCGAGAGAGCCTGTATTAAAATAGAGATAAAACAATTGACGCTGCAGAGCAAGCTGTAGTAGCTCTATCAAAATGGCTTGAGAAGACGATTCTGCTAGAACTGTATGTAGATATGCTTGTGCTTATAACAACAGTTTCCCAACCTTTTTGGTGCCTTAGCCTTTCTAAAATTTTTATGCCTCCCCATGTAACCAAACACCCAGTTGATATTTTGGTCTCATCAAGCGAAATTATTTCTCATAATTATTTAGCGCAATTTGCTTTTTTCGTTAAATTGCCCCACGTTGGGAAACACTGCGTTAGACAGTTAATTCACTGTACTAGAACGCGCCACGACTGCAGTTTGTGTTATTATTCTAACTTGTAAGACCAATGCACTGCAATTTAAGATACAGTGTTGTGATTTCTCTAAACATGCTGTATATCAGCGATTCTCAAACTTTTTTGGCGAAGGGAAAAGCCTTAATGTAATTATAAAAGACTGATTGATATGTATTTATGAATAATCATATTGCAATGTAGTATTACGTAATATTTAGATGTAACCTTATAATCTCCCTTTGGGAGGAATTTTTTGCAGTATTTTAGCCCTAGGATATATGCTGTATATATTTACCTAAAATATTTCAATTTTTTAAGTATCAATAAGGATAATTCATTGTACTGCAAGAACCTATAATTAAAACGTCATTACGATATATGCCCAAATTATCCGGCTAACAATTACCCTAATTCTCAATTGCGACGGTTCATATGTAGACTGACAATTATTGACCAAAATGGACGTCACGTTCTATGTTATTACATTATTAATTAATAAATAAATATATAAATATACATTTTCATTTACTCATTGTACAAGGCGTAAAGCTGCAAACCTTATTTCGATAAAGTTAGCTCTCTTTGTCCGTGACGAGATGCCTCTGGGCGCTTTTCCAATTTCCGAACTCGAGGGAGCGACGCGTTCTCTCCTTTATTCGTCAACAAGATGTTTTTATTTATTTATTCCATTGAACAAGCGTGCATATAGAAGTAGAAAATACTCCTAAATATACATACATTCTTAAATCATATATGTATATTGTAATTAAATAAACTAATTAATTGTTTTTATTTACAGTAATGCCCCGCATTACGCGAGGGATACGTTCCGGAAAAAAATGCGTTAACTGAAATTCCCGCGACTATAGAGAAGTTGATGACTACATTATGTTATGTTGCGTTATAGTGAAACCGCACATAACGGTCGCGTAAAGCGGGGTATAACTGTACTTTAAAAAATACTATATGTATAATGGTATAACAAACTTAACTTACTAGGAAGTAACTTTGTATATTTTCTCAAGTCGGCATAGTAGATCCGACTCCTCACTTAACCACATGCCGAATTTTTTTTTTTTTTTTTTTTTATTGATAGCCTAGCATATGACCACACTCCGCCTGATGTTAAGCTAGAGTGCGGTCCATGAGCATAGACAACTGTTACCACAGACAGATGTCCGCGCGCAACAGTCGACTCCACTATGCCGGCTTGAGGAGACGAATGTAGAAGCTATGACAATAGTATCCAATGTGAAAGAAATAGCTATAAAATACCGAAAGTATATTCCCTTGATTACGGTACATTGCAAACAGAAAAGGGGGCAGAAATACGGTCTTAAAGTTTGCTAAAAACACATTCCCGTGACCGCACTATTTGTTCTGTCGGAGCTTGATGAAATTACGTTCAAGTCGCAAAAGAACAAACGGAGGAACAAAAAGGAAAACATACTTGTTTTTAACTCTGGCCTTTCGCTATAAATACTAAAGAAACGGCTTTTAGCTCTATTTTTAAATTTATTAAACTTTGAAAGGTCTGATGCTACTGATACAGTTTATTTCATCATTCAAAAAAAATTGCT
Source organism: Tineola bisselliella (assembly GCA_028551675.1). Lineage (NCBI taxonomy): Eukaryota > Metazoa > Arthropoda > Insecta > Lepidoptera > Tineidae > Tineola > Tineola bisselliella. Next base: position 186,718 of record JAPWLS010000824.1, read on the forward strand.
TCAATTTCTTACTGGACCTGAACCTGCAACCTCCATAATTACAAATTCTTTAGCTACAAAGAAAAACAATTATGCAAATGACTTCCCTCAAACAAAGGAAAAACAATAACCTAATTAATAATCAATAAAGTCGTTATTAAGGTTGAAAAAATAGAAGGGGAGGGTTTCCCCCCAAAAGAAAATCTTTATTATTATTAGTTCTATACTTGAAAGTCATTTATGTAAAGAAATGTAGTGTAGTTAGTACCTGGTAGTTAAAATATTTGATAGCAGATATATACTATTTTAACAAACAAAAAAGTCATTATAATACCAGTACAAAACAAGATTTATAACAGTTTTTTCTGTGCGCTCTCTCATTGCCATTGTTTCAAAAAGATGATGCCAGCAGACAAAAAGATGACAAATGATTGTACGCCGGTACGCACTTAGTAACTACTTGGAGAAGTCACTGACACGCAGCCCTAATACATCAAAAATATGGGGAAATAGAAAAACTATCAAATACATAGGGTTGTCACTTGTCCAACATCCAATTATTAATTTATTACTATTGGTTAATGTTATTTTATTAATTAGACAGACACGTAACAATAAAAAATATAGATACTCCTATCCTCAACATTATATTAATAAAAATTACTTCTAGAGAGACAATCATTAAAATGTATATAATCTACCAATATCGTAATATTAATCGTAATAAAAATGTATATGAATTGACAACCCTAAAACATAAACTAGGTCTCAGTAAAGTAAACATGAATGTAAGGCATAATATACAGTTCTGAAAACAATAATATGATGATTTGTCACCACAAAACACACACGCGTGCAAAGATTTATGGTTGATAAAATATTTCTTTTTATTGTTCCTGTTTGGGTTTCGCGAAGGTGAGGCTTTGAAGTGCTCTTTTTGTTTTCAAACGTCGGTTTGGAATTGGTCACTGTTCTTTCAGGCCGTGACTTTTAATCGCCCTGTCGACTGGTATAAGTTATTCACTGACAAAAAGTTCCAGTGTTACCACAAAATGTAAACGTCAATAAATCACACTTGTTATTATTATTTGAGATATTTTATTAGGTTGTGTATTTTTTTTGTTAACTGTACAAATATATGAAATTCCATTTTGTTATAATACAAATGCACCGTGTGTATAGTGTGAAAGAAACGTGTAAATCTGATAAAAATCTAACACATCTCTCGCGCGGGATACCGCTGAAAGTTTCCCCTCCGAGAACTTTATGAAAGAAAATGTTCAGTAAGAAATGGAAAAGTCTTTTGCACGTGACTATACAGTTTGAATCTTTTGTGAGAAATAATGCTTTTAAACTATTTTATAACTGAAATTTATATATTTTTAAGGTCAGGCCACATATGCGCGTATCATTCGTGACGCTTACAATATTTCGTATTGTATTATATTTAGCGAACAAATAATCTGTAGCGGATATTGTCATATTATATTTATATTTATTTTCATAAGAAAAGACGTTCTTTCATTTCAGTAATATATTTTCACAATTGACATTTGCCATCTGACATATACTTTTTTATAATTCATTTTTCGTGTAGTGTACTCTACACGTACACTACAAATCAGTGTATAATACCGTTAATATTATTAGTAAATAATTTATTACTACTATATATATACACTACTATATATACATATATTCCAATTTTAATTCTTGTGAATTCATTGTTATTTACTTTTTTCTGAATGATAATTCAGTGTTTTTTGTTAATTATTTCATGTACAGGCTATGATTGACGAGTTTCTTGTAGTCTTCTTCTCGTCATACGCTTTTCCGAAGTCACGGTAGAGTCTAACGATGAGCAAGCGCACGTTTTTAGTGCCTATGCTAATAAACGATTTTCATTTTTTTTTTTTTTTTTTTTTTTGTAAAATAAGGGATTCTTTAAATTATGACAAAAACAAAATGTGTAAATTTTAAACTCCTATATTCAAGCTTAAACCGAAACTCGACGAAGTTACACGAATTAAAATTGGTGGTACCATCCCGGCTTGATTAATACCACCTCAGTCATACCACCTTGCTATCCTCAAGTATGTGATTAGGATGAAATTCAGACGTTTACGTATGCAGTGAAAGGCTCATAGCCAAGTCACAGTCATATTGATTTACTAACCTTTCGAAATTTCGAGGGCCTCAGATAGTTTTATTGTTGTTTTTATTTCCACGACGTGACGTCACGGCTTTTATCACCCTTAAATGTTACTTTTATAACTCGAATATACAATTTTCCTTGTTTGTATTTAATCGATAAATATGTGGCGGTCGATTATACAAGCCGAAAATACTTATTTAAGAAGATTTGAGATTTTGACGTTTAGTCTGTCATTGTCATCTTTCTTGTTTCTTCTTTTCTTTTTATTGCCACAATGCATTGTGATAATTATATTTTTAATCCATTTTATTATTTCACACAAGTTTCTCTAAAAATATTTTATTATTTTTTAAAACTAACACTGTCTCCAATAATAAGCATGCTGCCTTATCCTATAATTAAAATTTCATTCTGTTTGTAATAGTGGAGTACTTTTTATGATATTAAGGTAATTTTGTAGGGAAGCTTAATAAATAAATGTATTGCATACAAAAGGATGCAAATTTGCAATCGTAATTAGATATTTAAAATGAATACAAAAGCCACAGGTACATTGACTATAGCAGCAAAATATCTCAATCTTCACCCCCAGACAAAGTGAGTTTATAAGTGAGTTACAGTAGTGGTACTTGTAGTGGGCTGTTTTCGCAACTCTTGTAATCTAATCTTGCTAGTTCTGCGGTCATCTAGTTAAGTGCTTATTGACTTTCTACAATTAGTTGATAATAATATTGTTACTCTTTTATTTTGTTTTTAGAATATACCTACTAGCTTTTACCCGCGGCTTCGCTCGCATTTAAGTCATTAAATAAGCATCAGAGATCGTTTCAATAGAAATGAATCAATATGATTCCAAACAGCTGAAACTAAAGTCAGTAGGAAACTATAGTAAAAAATTAATTATTATTTAAATAAAAAGTATCCTATGTTACTTCTAGTACCTCCAAAAATATGTTATGTATACAAAGTTTCACGATGATCGGTTAAGTAGTTGTTGCGTGAAAACGTAACAAACAAACTTACATTCACATTTATATATGTAGTAGGGAGGATATGTTTTCTTAATGTTCAAGTTACTTGCATCAAAGCAAAAATTGTTGGTTATATACGTATTTTAATAGACTATTAAGACAGTACAAAAGTACCTCTAATACCACAAGGGAGTTAGTCGGTTTACACAATAACACAACCAGCAAATTTACACTCTAAATCCTTTTTTGTTTCAATATATATACTTAATTGATTTTCAATCGACTCTTAACCGACGATGTTGTCGTATATGTAATTATTAATGAGTCAATTACCAATTGATGTCAAGTAAAGAAGCGGATTCAAACACCATAATAATATGTCATGGAGTAATGATTGATCTCCACAAAGGCTGCTCCTTCAATTATGCTTATAAATTTAATAATTGCCACGCCGGAGCTTTATATAGATCGAGAGCTTACGGATAAATAAGGATAATATATCCGGTTCCTATAAACATAGTAGGATCTACAAAAGTTGTTATTATGCATAGTTTGTTTGTGTACATTCTTCGTTGCTGTATTGAGTATCTATATATATATATATATATATATATATATATTTTTTTTTAATTTTTTTTTAATTTAATAGATTTTGAAGCTATTTCAATAAAAAAAAACGAATATTGCCAAAATCGTAGTTCTAACTATGTAAAACCAAAACAAATATCTTCTTTTTTTGTATGTTACTAATTAAATAAAAAACTGAAACTTTCGTCCTGTAATTATTAAGGCGATTACCGCTTCTGCCTATCCCATTTCAATATCCCTGTACTAAGTTCCCCCACTTTCCTCTGGGATCATATTTCTACTAAAATATTCGCACTGTTAGGGGAACACCTACCTCTTAGATATCAATCGATCATTGTTAACTTGATATGTGAGGTTTGTATGTTTGTTTGCATGCATATATACATATAGTATACTATTCACGCCTGTCTTTTTACAATCATATGTTTCAGTAGGTACTTACATATACTTATTGTGGGAGTATAATTATTCCGTAATTGTTTTTTGTTTTTTATCTTGTCTTACTCAGTTTCGGATTTTTAATTTATATCATACTAGCTGTTCCCCCCTCCCCAAGGATTTCAAGGATCCTTATTTTTTCCTGTAATTTATATAGCTTTTATTAATCAGTGATAACGTAGCACTCAAAAGGTGAAAGAACTTTTGAAATCGGTCTAGTAATTTTTGAGCCAATTCGTTACAAACATGTACAAAACTTTCCTATTTATAATATTAGTATAGATTGTATTCGTGTTTTTACCAATGGAAAACCAATATATCTTGTATGACGTACGTACTGCTTTTGCTTATTTCAATAACGTGTAAATACTTATAAAAATATATTTTAAAAAAATACTTAACGCTAGCACATTACGTTCAACTCCTGGTCTAGTTTGTACAGTAAATTACGAGTAATTAACGTTACGTCCAGAAAATTGTGATCGATTGGGAACTGAGAGGTTTCTTTTTTGTTACGTCATATGTAATTTCTGTTACTAATTGGAATTCTACTACTAAATTGTTTATTTATCTAGCCCAGCCATTCTCAAAGTGTGTTCCGCGGAACCCTAGGGCTAAAATACTGCAAAAAATACCTACCAAAGGGAGATTATAAGGTTACATCTTAATATAAATACAATATGATTATTATTATTTTAGCCCAGTATGCCGTCCTGGGGAAGTACCACCACTTTCAAGCGGAACGCCCGTGAAGTGACCTAGTCGCGTTTCGGGATCAGCTTGGAAGTAGCCGGGATAACGAGAGGAGTGTGCCCTGTCAGTTTGGATAGAGCACATTCGTCTCCTCAAGCCGGCATAGTGGAGTCGACTGTTGCACGCGGACATATGTCCGTAGTAACAGTTGATTCCACTCATGGACCGCACTCTAGCTTAACATCAGGCGGAGTGTGGTCACATGTTGGGCTATCAATAAATAAAAAAAAAAAAAAAAAAAAATATTTTTTCCTTCGCCAAAAAAGTTTGAGAACCGCTGATTTAGCCTATTGGTTATCCTTTGTAAGCTGTCTTTTATTATAATAATACACCCATACTATTATATAACAGCTTAGATTAAAGAATAATGTGGTTGAATGTGCTTCTGAGATTGAACGTAATGTTGTAAACCGAGTAATTCTTCTGGTATAGAAAATAAGTCTAGGTATTGAAGAGTGTCTAAGAAACCAAAAAGATTCAGTCTTTTGATGTGTATGTCGTAGTTTAGGAATAAAAGACTTTGCGTGTAAACATTTATGGAGATAACTTCTATGCGTAACTTAAATATAGTGCAACCTTGATATAACGATACTGAAGGGAATCAGAAAATAATTCAATATATCAAGTAATTTGTTACAATGAGGTTCGTTATACAGAGGTCGGATTGGTCTTTAAAAAAATTATTAATCTCTGCTTTCCCTGTTATAGCGAACGATTTCGTTAAATAGAGGTAAATAATACTTTCAGTTTAGTTTAGTTAGTAGTTTGACGAGTTTCTTGTGGTATTCTTCTCGCCATACGCCTTTCCGAAGTCACGGTAGAGTCTAACGATGAGCAAGTGCACGCCTTTAGTGCCTATGCTAATAAACGATTTTCATTTCATTTATATTTTGCAGAATATGAAAATTCGTTATAAAAAGGTTTTTAAGTAATGCATTCGTAATGTACCTAAAGGTATCTTTTTCGTTAGCTCTTACGGGCAGTTCTAGTTAATTTCGAAAAATTCGTTAAATCGACGAAATCGTTATATTGAATTTACTATGTATATATCAGTTATTAATTAATATATAAGAGATGCTGCAAAGACAATATCTTCAAGTGGGAGTTATTGTTACCACATATAAAGAAACGAAATCGATTTCACACATCCGCTCCTTTGTTGTTCAATTTCATTAATGTTATTACTAGTATAGAATTACAAGGTTGGCAATCATAAGGGTGTGTACACAACCGCCAGCAACAAACTGATTACACTTTTCCTTCTGATAATCCTTCGGGATTTGATGCGGACACGCCCGGTGCATTGAGACCTTAATAATTGAATTACCTCCTCTAGTTTGGACCATTGGGAATATTTCTGCTTATTATATTACTTTTTTTTTATTGATAAAACAATTTAAAGTTGATAATAGTACAAACGACAATCTTCAAATGGATTCAAACTGGACTTTGGACTGGAAGAAACAATCATTAGAAAGGGATAACTATATTCTTATCGTGTCGAAGTTGAGGCATGTGGGAAAGAGATGCAGATATCTTCTTTGCCGTTCACGACACCGCGATCGTTACTCTTTCTATCGCTTATATACCTACAAAAAATGTATCCATTTAAAAATCGCCGTATGCGGTAGGTACTGTGATAATAAAGTTGCAAAATCTATATTTAAATAAATAAATATAAGAATAAGATTGGAAAGGAAATGATTTCATATAGAAACAGGTTTAAAAGCGAGGAATTTCGAATGAAAAGTAGAAGAATGCAATGGAATTCTTGGAATCAGGGTAGAGGCAGAACGGAAAATGGCTTGAGTTAAAGAAAGAAACTGCGAACTATTGTTAAGGTAAAAACTATTGGATTAAGCGAAAAAGACCGATGGAACGGATTAGATTATAAATACATAAATATGAGACTTAATCAATCCTTGAAAATAATTTAAAACCCAAAAAACAAGCTCAAAACTCCAAAGAAACCAATTAAATATTTTATACCATTAAACATTAGTCGCTTTTCAATTAACTTTCTCTCCAAAAATCACTTTCAATATCAAATAGAGTTGCCTAAAGTAAACTTTGGGAAGGGATAAAATGTACTTCGGAATGGAACAAAGGGTTTGGGAAGATTAAGACCGAGTTTAATTTTTATCGGCCCCTTTCCAGTAATTAACTCCTTTCCCTCGGGGGTTAACTCGCTTGTACCTACTTTTTATCAGGGTGATTATTTGTACGACAAAAATATTCATCCTTTTTTCTTTTCAATTCATATTCAGATAATTAAAGTTAAGTATCGGTCAAGTCAAAAATAGCTTTAGCAAATTTTAAGCGGTGATTTTCTTATACTTTTCAGAACGTATGTTTCATATCCCTAGTAATATTATAAATGGAATGTGAGTTTGTTTGTTACGTTTTCACGCAACAACTACTTAACCGATCATCATGAAACTTTGTACACATATGTTTGGAGGTACTAGAAGTAACATAGGATACTTTTTATTGTAAAAAACAAAAATTATTTTTTTACTATAGTTTCCAACTGACAATAGTTTTAGCTGTATGGAATCATATTGATTCATTTCTATTGAAATGACTTAAATGCGAGCCAAACCGCGAGTAAAAGCTAGTAATTAATATGTTAAATTAAAAATCAGACGAATTAATGTGGTCGAATTAGCACTATACCTAAAATTTTTAACTGTGAACACTTCGATTTTAAGAATAATGGGTTCCACAGGTGATATAAATTTTAAATGTTTGTACGATATAGTCTTTTATCAGCTTTTTTTGTGTAAGGGTTGAAAATCTTTTGTTTTCGGCGTCTGGGAATATAAATATGAAACCTAATAAAGGGGATTTGCAAAATGACTGCCGATTACAAAATTTTCATTTTATGCGGTTTACTATAGCGTTTATTTTGATTGATTTGTTAGATAGATTAATGTCATAACGTCGTAATTGAAAATTGTATTTATATTTATTTTTATTAAAGAAATTCTTTTCTTTTATTATTTATTTTTCATGTTCTTATTGCAAATGTAATATTTATAAATTTCTTTGTACAAGAATAGGTGTGTACATTCGCTTTCATCTCTGTAAATTATTTAACTTCGACTTTCAGTGCCTTTGAGGAATTATACATTTCAGTTTTCTTTTGCAAGTTTTTGTTGAATTCTGTTTGAGTATTTCCTTTTCCCGGGTATTATTAATGTTGTGCAAACTTTCCGACATTTCTAACTTATGTCATATTTTATTTATTTATCCATCGAGGCGCCTCGTTATAGATACGTAAACGTCAGGCTACTATCTTCGTTGTCCCAATTTTGGTATCCTTAATCCTCCGAATTAAACACGATGGTAAGCCGCACAAGATAGTCTAGTTTAAAATATTATGTAACTTCATATCACCTAAATATTCTATTAAATAACTATTTCAAGTTAGTTTCAAATGTAAAAATACGAAAATGAAACAAAAAAAAAATGCAAAATAGCACATGCGCTAGTATCAGTTGTCCCTTTCCAACAACCATCTTGGAAGTAGAGAAAGAAAGGAACAAAAACTAAACAAGTATATGTATCAACTATGGACATTTCGTCATTCTTTTATAGAGGAAACGGATGCGAGAAGTGACATAGATACTGCCTGATGTTAAGTTATAATTAACGTGGCCATACGTCTCTTTTTGCGGTTCTCCATCCCGGTGTCTCCGAAAAAAGCTTCAGGACGCAAAATTGTCCCGTTTTCCAACGTCTTTAACTACATCACGTTGCAAAAAGTATCCAATTGGAATAATGTAAGATAAATTATAAATAAAAGCCAAGAATTTTATTCTTACTTAAAATCATCATCAACTGTGTTAAAACAAAGTTGTTTCTCTAAAAAATATGAAAATAACTGAATATTTAATTTGCAATAAATACTATTTTATAATTAGTTGTTTCAGGCGTTACTTTGCGGAAATCCATATTAAATGAAATTATTTAAAATTATTTTGCTTATAATTCCCGCTACAACATTCAGTAATTTGTCTCGACGCGTTTCGCCACTTCACGTGGCATCATCAGGATACGTGAAGTGGCGAAACGCGTCGAGACAACAATGTCCCGTTTTGAATAGAAAAATAAATGATCACGTTAGTCATAATGTAATTCATTCATCTTGGCATGAATTGTTGGGGTTATACCGACCCTAGACACATTTGCCCTTAAAAAATAATAATAATAATGATGTAATTCTTGAACAATCACAAAGAAATACCTACAGTCAGCTAGCTTACTGAAACGTGTTATACTACACAAAGATAACATTATAAAGGGAAAATTCATCTCAAACAATTTAACTTCATTGTACATTAATGCGATAATCTCCTAACCCCTTTAAATAAAACTTGTATAATTTAATTAAAACTTTTTATAATTTGGTTCTCCTTACGTTATTAACTTAATAAAGGACAAATTAAGACAAATATATGAGAATTATATTAGCTGTTTGGATTGCATTGATAAAAAAAATAGTTCTTACAATGTGAAGTAAATTGATGTATTGTCGTGTTTATTTATTACTAGCTGTTACCCGCGGCTTCGCTCGCATTTAAGTCATTAAATAAGTATCAGAGATCATACTAACTATAGTCAATTAGAAACTATAGTAAAACATATAGGTATATATTTTTTAATAAAATTCCTTTGTGGTCAGATAATATTCAATCTAAGACTGCATCCTTCCATAGATAGGGCTTTACACCTATTCTATGCATATCTATACGTACTTATTATTATATACTAGCTTTTATCCGCGACTTTGCTCGCATTTAAGTCATTAAATAAGTATCAGAGATCATTTTCAATAGAAATGAATCAATATAATTTCAAACAGCTGAAACTATAGTCAGTAGGAAACTATAGTAAAAAATAATATATTTTTTTAATAAAAAGTATACTATGTTTCATGATAATCGATTAAATAGTTGTTGCATGAAAACGTATCAAACAAACTCACATTCACATTTATAATATTAGTAGAGATATGGATAAAGCTAACATTGTCATATCAAAACAATAAGTATGCTTATGGTATATTAAAATATTTTAAATATGCAAATAAGTTCAAACATTTTCTCAATCGTACTCCTTCCCAAATATAAAAAAGGCGTATTTTATGACTTTCATATTTGTATGTTTCGTCAAAGTTATACATATTTATGAATTCTAAATTCAAACTCGTAAAGATCACATATCTTCAGAAGAGACCCGAAAAGACATCTCTCAACGACAATCAGGGGAAACGCTTATCGTTCCATCAGGAAGTAAAAACTTTTATTTCGACATAAAACTTAGAAGTCTTGTTCTAAGTGTACCCATTATTTTTCCCCGTGGAGCTAATGGGAAAATTTGATACTATAAATTCGTTTAAAAACCTAATTATAAAAGAAATATTTACATAAAAATTTGTTCTAATTTAAACGTATTCGAGACCTCCGCCGATTTATTATTTCCTCTAATGTTATAACGCCATCTCTTTACTCACTTACTTGTATCATTTTTTGTGCTTTATTAAGCAATAAATAAATAAAATAAATATAACATAAATACAATTCCAAAACAGTTCCGTATTCCATATGTTATATGAATCTATATATTTATCTGTCAACGGCTATAGTTTTAAAGGAATTCATTTACATACCTATTATACTGCGGGTATCAGTTTCCTATTATCCCCACAAATTAACTCTATGGATCTAAAATGCCAGTCCAATTGTTACTTTTCTTCTATTTTCTTAGAATAGTACCAATGTGGTTATAGCCGGAACAGTGGCACGCTTTTAAGATCTATCACTTAGATACATTACGTTGCAGGAAGCTGGGATAATCTGATTTTTACCTAAAAGCCTAGACGCTGTTACTACATACTCACGACTCTAATCTCCACAGGGGTAGGTACATAAATATTGGAGTTATGTTATAGTTTCATATGACATGATGTAAATATATCTGGCTAGAGTTCTTACAGTTCTTGAACTAACAGATTTCCTACTACAAAGAGGCAGTCCCCATAACTATGCCTTATTTCAAAAGGCTGGTGAAAGAAAACTATATGAGATATAAATAGATATATATTTCCCAAAAAGGTTATGTACATTTAATGTAGATCCAGTTGCCTTAAATTTGCACACATAAGACAATTGTTTTCCGGTAGGGAACATTAGCAGCGATTTTTTGAAATGTGGGACATTCCCGTGCCTCACCCTGCAGAAACAAAAACTGCGTAGGGCGACATCTAGTTTATTGTTATTGATACAATTTGAACCAGACTTTCGTTGAATAAGTTTTTCCCAACAACTGCAACATAGAAAACTGTTTCTGCTTGGAATTTGTTAACTACCCACAGTGTTGTGATTAAAAATAAACCATTTCACTTTGGTAATAAAAGTTATTTTCGTATAAATATTTAGAGCTATAAAAGTGTTTATGGGTGGATTTTATTAAGCAATCTCTTAAATTAAATTAAGACGCACAGATATGCTTAAAGGTGCTTTTAAATTGTATTAATATGTTCTTTTTAAATACAATCAAAAATGGCGAAGACAAATATGAACGAATACAATTTTTGTCTGATTAATATTACCCTTAAAAACGGGAAAACGGATCGTTGTTTTACTGGCAACACCGAAGCAAAATGTTACTTGTTAAGTAGCTTACGTCAAGTTAAACATTAATCGTAAAAGATGTATACATTCACCATTAGGCACTTTATATATTAAAGGCTTATTTTGTTTAAAATATAGAATGATATTTTGAATCTAGGTATTTCAAGAAAAAATGTAAATCCCTACTAATATTATAAATGTGAATGTGAGTTTGTTTCTGAATGTAACTACTTAACCGATCATCATGAAGAAATGAGGTACTAGAAGTAACATAGGATACTTTTTATTTTAAAAAAATATTATTTTTTACTATAGTTTCCAACTGACTATAGTTTCAGCAGTTTATGATATGATTTATTGATTCTGTCTCTGATACTGACTTAAATGCGAGCGAAGACGCGGGTAAAGGCTAGTATATAATAATAAGCACCTATAGATATGCATAGAATAGGTGTAAAGCCCTATCTATGGAAGGATGCAGTCTTAGATTGAATATTATCTGACCACAAAGGAATTTCATTTCCTCTCACTGCAAATGCTAAATTTCTTGGATGCCGGAGGTTCAGTCTGGGTATTGTACTCAAAGTCAGATATATTACTTGAACCTAGGTATTGTTTGCAATATATATTTAAGTCTTTATTATATCCCGGGTTTTATTTACACAGTCAATACAATTAAGAATCTCTACACCAGCGGTTCTCAAACTTTTTTGGCGAAGAAAAAAGCCTTAATATAATTATAAAAAACTGATTTATATGTATTTATGAATAATCATATTGCGATGTAATATTTAGTTGGAATATTTAAATGTAACCTTATAGTCTCCCTTTGGTAGGTATTTTTTGCAGTATTTTAGCCCTAGGGTTCCGCGGAACACTTTGAGAATGGCTGATCTACACAAACAAACTATGCACAATAACAACTTTAAGTCGCTCTCCAATAAAATTGCCGTTTTACAGATCTTTGTGATATATTTTATTATTAATAATTATAATATTATGTGTATAATCGGTACCCTATGATAGCCGTTTGATCATGAAGTTTTGTGAATAGTGACGTTTCGGTATATCGTAATTATAATTTTAGTATAGAATTTCTTAAATTACACTTGTGTCTACCCTATACTTTTAAAATCATGGGCGTGAGTATAAATTTACGAAATAAGTGAACAGTGGGCCTATCACGAATTTTAGTCTGGCTTTCGAACCGAGTTCGCTTCAAGCGATTTGTATGGAAATTTGAGCAGCGCCACCGCGTGCGGGTTTGGAACTACAATATTTTAGATACTTTTTGTTAATTTTCGAACGTCTCGATCTTTCGTTCATTTGATAGATTGCTGGTGCTCGTTAGTCGTTAGTAAAAATTCATGATCCCGATTGCTAACGGATCCGTTTTACTTGTGACAGCTCGATTCGAAAGCCAGACTAAATTCGTGATAAGTCCACTGTTGTGAATCGTGACTCGTATTAAATTAGATAAATAGCGTGAAATAGTTTGGAGTGTCGCTTACAAAAAGGCGCACGATTTCTTACAAACATTTGCTCAATAAACAAATAAACAATAATATTAATGAATTGTTTATTATACAAAATATTAAAATACTGTAAATTAACCAAAAATATAAGTATGCTCTACATCTCAAAGTTGGTTGTCTGAAAGAGATGCGCTAGTAGGGGAGCCCAGAATGCTAAATGTGTTGTTACTCCAGCGTTTTAAAGGCCTATTAGATCGTGGAGATTAGATGCTACTAAGAAAAAAACTGTATATGATGTTTACCCCTTTAGTGGTGGGGAGAGCGTGTATGGATTCTCAAAAATGTAAAAAAAATCCTCAAGCGCGTCAGAGTTTGATAGCGTATATAGCCTACAAACGAGTTACATCCGAAACTCCGTTTGGGCTCCCGCACTACGCTTCTTAGTGATAAGACCGCCATCTTCTTACTCGCTTACTCTGTATTATTAAGTAATAAATAAATATGATTTCTTCTCATCATATGTCTTTCCGAAATCACTGTAGGTATATTCTTAATATGCGCAAGCGCTTGAATCAATGATGGATAATTTAAATCACACAGTTATAAACAGATAATAAACTAAGAAATCAAGCGTTTCTGTATGTAACTTATATTTTTTATATATATATACGGCTTTCTTGTATCCCCAATAATGTGGCAATATTTTAAATAAACATATAGTTGAAATTGTCGGAAATATGAAAGGAAAATAAAAAAATTGTCGAATATTGGGCCAAAGTCATACGACTTTACGGTATCTATATAATCTCTGTAGATGTAGGTATACATATTGTATTACATTAAAACATGAATGTAAACATACATTTAGTTAAAACAATCAAAACAACAATTGTACTCATTAATTGTAATTGGCATTACTAATGAATTACTCCCATGCGGGTAGTATTAAAAAGAACACAGAGTCCTGTTTAAAAAGTTGTCACGGGGAGTAGGTTCCATGTTATTAAGCTAGAGTGAGGTCCGTCTATATGCGTCAATCGCCTCCACTATGCCGGCTTAGGGAGATGAATGTGCTCCAAAGAGGCAAGGCATATTCCACTGGTTATAAGGACATTGTGAATATATAATATAAATAAACCAGAGTGGTACCATTCTTTTAATTTGCAAATAAATAAACGCATGATAGAATTAGTTTTGTTTTTTACAGATAGATGTCGCCACACAAAAAGCAATGTAAATTTTCGTGTGACATTTTAACGTAGACAAAGTATATGCGTCTCAAATCGTAACATTTTATAATTGCTCATAAAATAATTGCCTAAAATTACTTCTTTTATGGTTTCTGGGGAATGGTGGGAATTTTTTATGTACTATTAAATTAGGTCTGAATAATTGTAATTATTAAATATTTCTTTATCACCACGGATTATCGAGCTTTTATAGAATCTAAAAATCATAGTCATAGGACTATAGTTAAGTCATTGTCTTTTAGTTTAGAAGTTACGATTTGTATACATCAATGTTTGGCTTAACACTAGGTTTACGGACGTTTTCTATATACCTACTTCTACTAAAACGCGTCAATTTGACGCATATCGTAGAGATAGGTATACCACATAGACAAGTTCAGTAATTCAACACTTTTAAAGAAAATAGACTTCAATATATATTTCCCTCGATCAATGAATAAAAGTCATACAAGGAGATAAAATAAAAATTTAAACAGTTTTTGGTAATTCTCTGATAAAAGTCAAAATGCGTCAAATTGACGCGTCCCGTAAACCTAGTGTTAATATACCGCTAACCATTAACGATCTCTATAATAGGTAGTCGTCATGGGCTCAGGATGAGGCAGCAGTCTAAAATAATATGTAACTAGCAAATACCCGCGGTCTTATCCCGGTCAATTTTTCATGATTAGGCAAGCGCCCCACCACGGCTAGCCCATGGTTGTCGTACAAGTTTCTAGTTTCCCGGTCAAAGCAAATATTGTTAGGGGTTCTGGTCTTAGTGATATACTTGGTTTGCACTGTCCTTGTCTTAATAAGCACAGTCCATAATTTTATAATAGTAAATGTGTCTTTATTTGCAGACGGTTTGGTGTAGTGGACAAAAGGTTCTGTGTTGAAGGCGGCACTCGTTGTGCAAAGGGCGAAGGGCTCTTCGTGTTTGCAGCAGAGAAAGGCGCTGAATTGACAGATCTGTTAAACTCCTACAATTTGGAAGTGCAATCGAGATTCAGCATGGCTTCCAGATGTGGATCAGGTAATTTAAATCCTTAAACCAACGTACAATTGCTCTTATATCACCTAATTCAATTTATCACGTAAATGTAATTCTTTTGCAGTCTTAGAAAAAAGGTTCTCCGACACAAGTTCGTGTTTAGATGACTGCTTCCACCCGTCTATGAGGTCGTCTTCGCCTTCCTGGGCAGCACCTACTAGCCAGACCATGCATTGTCTCTCAGACTTGGACAATGCCATGGATACCAGCATGGGCAGTGAAGCTGGGTTCGCGAGAAGACCAACGTCCTTGCCACGATGCTCCAGTTGCATCAGTAAAATTGGTGCTCATCTGTCAAGGTAGACTTTTTTGTACTTTAACACTTCTGTCAAAAATCTATTTCAAAATATACATAAGTTCAAATAAATATTTACAGATCGTCGACTATGGCAGCAACACCTGGAGCAAATATCATGAGTCCAGTCTGGACTATGGAGAACATAATAGAAAAGCGGTCTGATTCCGATCGCGCATCGATATACTCCCGATCCAGCGGCAGTGCCTCCGAATACTCCGTCCCGAGAAGCCGCGCCAGTCCTGTGGGTTGCTGCACTCCCACCGTGCCTGCCAAAACCGTTAACACTTGTCAATGTTGGCAGAACAAGTCTTGTAATTGTAGGACTAAGAATTTCGCGGGTCCTTATGAAAACTACGACGTGCCAAAGACTCCTATGCCGCTAATACAAGTAAGTAAAAATCTCATCGTATATATAGAATACTAGCTTTTACCCGCTGCTTCGCTCGCATTTAAGTCATTAAATAAGTATCACAGATCTTTTCAATAGAAATAAAAATAAATATAGAAAAATTCCAAACAGCTGAAACTATAGTTTCAGTATAGTAACCTCCAAAAATATGTGTACAAAGTTTCATGAAGATCGGTTAAGTAGTTGTTGCGTGAAAACGTAACAAACAAACTCACATTCACATTTATAATACTAGTAGGTATAGGGATTAACACTAGTGTCCATATATATATTTTAAATGCATGTATTTTTGTTAAGAAACATATTCACTTGTTTCATGAATACTTGAGACCCAAAAACTTGAGGCCAAAACATATGGTAAAGTCGCGTCCGCACAACATGACAATTTAAAAATAAATTGAAAACATATCTGGAATCGTATTAATTGAAATTCTAATATTATATTGCTATGCCCTGACCGGGTGTCACATTGACACTGAATTTATGACATCTTAATTATTATAATTGTGAAATGGAATAAAAACATTTGAATTTGAATTGATTAATGATTTTCCTATTGTACTACTAAACAATTCTTTATTTCAGGAGCATCCAGTAGACACAAACCAAGAAGCATCAAGCCTATACGACACACCAAAGAAACTAAAGTGTCTGATATACGGGCAAACGTGCGATTGCTCCCAAAACACTGTCGAACCAAAAATCCTCGAGGACCAAGTCCATGCCGAACACACGTGTGATATTGTAAATAGCAAAGTTACTGAGCCCCATTCCAATTACGTTAACATAACCCCAGTTACCATCGACAAACCTCAACTGCAACTAGAATATACGAATTACGCAAATATAGATCTTAGTGCTACTTTGGAGAAATTCGAGAACTCCTTGCAAATTTTAAGGAGCGCCGGCTTCAGTCAGGAGGAGCTCGATGCTCTGGAAGACATTCCCGAGCATGACGATGATAATATATCCATGGTTACCAAAGCAGCACATCCGTCGACAGAATGTTGTAACGAACACCTAAATTACATGCACATGGAACCTTTAGAAATAAGCAGCTCCAGTAATAGTAACAAAATGTACTCGGACAATGTGAGCCGAATCAGTCACGTGTCAGACCCGAGTCAACACACTGACTCTTTTAACAATTTAAATACTAGAAGATCCAGTTCAGCTGACTTCACTAAAAGACAAGACGATATGGATTATAGGATAAATAGTAACCATTGTTTTACACCGACTATTTTAAGGAAGGCGTGTAAAAATGAATTTATAAATAATGAACAATCGAATGGGAATTGTACGCCTGAAATTGTAATATCTAAAGATAATTTCAAAGCACCTGAGCCTGTTAGGAGCGACATATCTTTCGTGGCCAGGTTTAGAGAGAGTGTTAAGATTAGGCGTTCGTCGAGTGTCCCGAGTAAATCGGAAAAAAATAGAGATTCGTCAAGTTCGAATGATTCCGGGGTTTCGACTGGCTCGTTGAAACATCACAAATGCGATTTTAACGAATTTGAAATGCCGATAACGAATTCAAAGTCATGCAAGAAACACATGAAATGCAATAAGCAGTTGCGGAAGACGTTGGCGTCGTCGCCTGCGCAGAATTTTGTCAAATCCAATTCTTCGGATCCGTTGAAGAATATAACATTTCAATTTGAGGAAGTTGCAACTCTAACCAAGTCTAATTCTTGTGATGCTGAAACATTGACGAGGAGAAAAAAGAGAAATGGTAAGTATTTATAGTGATTTCTCTATCTACTACTGCTCTTACAAAAAAATAATTCAGAACTGTCTTGTCCAATGCCCTGGTGCAGTCGACTGTGGCACGCGGACATCTGTCTGTGGTGACAGTCGTCTATGCTCATGGGCCGCACTCTAGCTTAACATCAGGCGGAGTGTGGTCATATGCTGGGCTATCAATAAGAAAAAAAGATACTCAGATCGAAATTCTAGGGTAAGGAACTCTAGTTAAAATCAAATTTGAATTCACAGGAGAAACGGACAGCACAGCTCGTCACAGCCAACTGACAAACAAGAGTACATCAAGCGGTGCTTCTGATACGTCTGACTATATGGAGTCGTTGTCAGTGTCGTCGTACAGTTCGTGTGACGTGTCAGCGGATAGACACGTCAATCGTCCACGGTCCGGAAAGGAATATACTTTAGACAGAATGGCCTTAGCCACTGTTTGCGATGTACCCTAATTCAAATGAAAAACTACATAAGTAAATATGTAGGTACTTAAACGAAATTTAAAAATTAAACTATTTTTACTAATATAATTATTAGGGTATATTGAAATAATTATTGGTTTGAATGACTCTTTTTATAAAGTTTATTAGATTTGTGAATGTTTATTTTACAATAAGGCAGGGTTCCGCTGTGTACTTATGTTATATTTAATTTTGCATTACGATTTATGGTGTTTTTACGTGTTTGTTTGAAGGAATGACTTTAAAGTAATTTATGTTTTAATTATATTGAAAGTATGATTTCAACACTCAAAAAGTCATCAAAAAATGTTCAAATAAAGAAACGCATCGGTTTATGCGTGTTATCAGCCGTTCATACTTTGTAATTGATTGATTGTTCCTATTGTAAATATAACGCTAAAATATATACATACATATATGATACATTTTTTTGAATAGCTTCTTTTAGTGTGCCAAAAACTAGTAGCTGGCTATATGTAAGTTTTTGGGTATTTGGGTAATTAGCTTAACGATTTTCTGATATATATCTTAATATGTAAATAACATAACTTTGATAGCAATATAAAATATATACAGTGATTTGATTTATTTTAATTGCATTGATTTTTATGAGAGAGTGGAGTTTATTTACCAACTGTTTTTTTTTTCTTCACTTTTTCTATAAAGGCCTTTCGTTGTGGACACGTCATTAATAGAAAATACTGTATCGATATACTTATATTTTTTCTACGGGTCTACAACGATAACGTGTACAGTTAGCGACCTACTATGAGCCACGTGTTAGAGCAATTTTTAACGATCATAACGATTTTTACGTCAACTGACAATTGGTTCATTAAAATGCGTCAGTTTGGTGTCTCTAATCGGCCGCTTACCTGATTTGCGGCTCCAAGTCGGCCGCTAGCTGTGCGTCTAGTTTGAATCAATGCACGCTAATATAAGGGTTTGTTGTGGTTAGTAAACAGGTACTTAAATTATGTGCCTTTATTTCTCGAGTTTCTTAAAATAATTTTAGTATTATTACTACACTATCGTTTAATATTAAATTTTAATATATTTTCTTATTAAAAAGGATAAACCAAATAAGTATGTATTTAGCAATAATATTCGCAAGTTGCTTGTATTTTAATAAGTACTTTTTGTTTAGTTCATTCAAAATAACTTCTGGATAAAGTTTTTTTATATAAATTTACAGTTAGCATTGTTATTTATTGTACGAATGCTAAAGTTAATAATTAAAGACAGCTTTTTCCATTCAGAATTTATTTTATTGTAAAAAAAAAACGAATTACAATATTAAGAAAATATTGTAACATTTGTCCATAAAAAAGATATTTTGTAATATTTTACTTAAAACAGAATCCGACCAAATTGTTTAGTTTTACGTTATTTTATTTTACTTTAAATTTAAGATACTATTTTTCATACATTTTTATATTTCCTCGAGAATTTTTTTCGTCTTAAAAAAAAAAACAAAACATTATAAGAATTACTTCTATAGTAGTCAATAATAAATGCATCGTTCAATGATGCCCAGAACACCAATTGGTATACTAGGCATGAGAACAAGACAAACAGACCCAGAACAAGTGTTTGTTTTTAACTATAATATTTATGTATCAATAAATAGTTTTATTCGTCGTAACAAAATACAGTCTAAACTCTATATAACGATACTTAAAGGCGTTATTGAGAGTTGTCGTTAAATGGAGAGAAAAAATATATTATATATGTACTAATAAAACAAAAAGAACATAACTGCAGTTCTTATTAATTTCTGCAACTTATAAAGTACTGTTTATTGCTTAATAATGACGTATTGTTGTCGTTATTTAGAGTGGGCGGGATGCTATATAGACCATGGTATCATTTTCTATTCTATTCCATTCCATAGGTTTCTATAGTACTTATTAATACAATAATATACAGCAATGATAATAGCCATTGTTTTAGAATCAAGTAGCGTTAAATGGAGTTTACACTGTCATTTATTTTTAATGTTCTGGGATTAAATTGGGTAAAAGAATGTTTGAGGAAATTGAAATGAATGGTTTAGACTCGATAGTTCAATTTTTTTAATATAAGATAAAGATTGATATATCGACTCTTGAAATGTGCGCCTTAATTTTCTAACAAAATTCTACTTTATTTGAATTAGTATTGGAACGGTTGTCTAGTCAAAGGGTTGTTTGTTAATATGCAAAATAGTTTTCAATTAAATATACATACATATATATGTATACTTTATTACGAACATTTAATAGCCCGTAATTGGCTTATTAGTAATTTAACTAAAAGGTTAGGTGGGTTAAATTACCACAAAAATCATAATTATTTTTCTCTATATAAATTTGTATAAGTATAGTCAACAATCTTAAAATGGATACAGATCAGACTTTGGACTGAAGAAACAATCATTAGAAAGGGATAACTGTAGTCTTATCGTATCGAAGTTGAGGCATGTGTGAAAGGGATGCAGATATCTTCTTTACCGTTCTACTATAACTGCTTAACTAGCATTTGATAAAGTTGAGAAATAATTGAAAATAATTATGGGTTACTATTATTAAGCATTTAAACGCGGGGGAAGGGTACTAACCGAATCAAGCCGAAGTGAGCCGACGGATCACGAAGGTCTGCCATTTCGAACGTCGCCGCTAAACTCTAGCTCTTACAACCGTACAATAAATATTTCCATCTAAAAATAAAGCCATCTTGGACTAAAATTTAGTTCAGTTTGACACTGAACTAAACAACAAACTATTTTGTATATTAACTAAGAACTTCCTAATTGTATTTTCACATTGAAATTAAATGGAGTGGGATTTTACTAGCACATAATAATAAGCGCCACTATCCCAAGGCGTTTCGTAATTATTTTGTACGCCTACATACAATTCTTTTCAAGCGTTCAAAACATTAACGAGGCGCCTTTGTGTGCATTAGAGCTAATATGTCTATTTGTTTGTTTTTTAGTTTACGTTTATTTTCTAAAATATTTTATGCAGTTGTGTTGCCAACTTAACGATAAAATATAGCAATTCTATTTATACGTCTTTTGTTTTATTTTTTTTCTATTTACTTAACTCCAAAAAGATATCCTATTTCTAAACAAATATACAAGAGCTCAGTTAAATGCGGGTAGTTTGCAATTAAGCGCACACTGATTAGTATTTGCACTGAAATTACGCGCTGTTCATTCAGTACACTAATAATAACTACCGAACACGTTATTTTGCTGGCTACAATCTCACTCGATTAAGCATGGCTCTCATTAACCGCTCATTTGCGGCTTAGTTTTGGTCATCATGCTTAAACTTAACCTGAAGGTACTCATTATCTTCTATATATATAATGAATGTTTGTCTGTATGTCCTTTATAGAATTGTAAACTATGCATTTGATGCACCAAGGTTTCTGAGTTGGTACGACCAATTTTCGACATATGACATTCCAATGAATTTCATATATTGCCATGACAGTTCATGACAGCTGACATTGAACAGACAATATTGTCGTCAAATAAACAAAATCAAAAAAATTATTCAAAAATTTGTGTAATGTCTTTCCTATAAATTTATTTTAGTGGCGTAGCAACGCGCGCAGGGTAGAGGCTGTTAACATATATGAAGTGTAAAAAATATGATATACCTATTATTCGTCAATGACCTTGCTCGGATAGGTTTTAAAACGGCTGCAAAAACCAATTTCCTTTCAGTAATCGCCTCAACACAACAAATAGGGCCCAAGAGGTCCCTTAAACTCTCCCCAAAGCCATTGGGACAATTTAATCCTGGACCCCATGTGTCCGGACCGAAGTACCTATCTATCCAAAGAGGGATTTTCTCCCTAAACAAACGTAAGAATATATACACAATACACATATATATTTTACTGATTGTGATCATTATGTAATTTGACTTTAAGACAGAAGATATCAATGTAATATATATAGTAAATATATTTACAGAAAACCATATTATCGTTTAATTTGTTAAATCTTTTTATAATGTGAACTGCTGGGCTTTTAGTACCAATACATTTTTTAAACTATTAAGTACCAACTCTTTTATATTGTTATACATATTTTTATAGAATAAAAAACATTTAACACATATTTGACGGATTAAAACTGCAAATAACTCGTTTTTATATTTATTTTCTATTTAATCTACATAATTGGTTTTAAAATGTGGGTCGTACCAAATGGAAATATTGGTATTTAATGGGTTGATATTCAAACTGTGTTGTATATCCAAAAAATTATTATACATACAACGAAATCTATTATAAATAAATAAACTCCAAACGCTCTATTAAAATGTAGAAGGTATAGAAAAAATATTTTTTTAAAAAAACCATTGTGATATTCCTTATCCCACCCGCCCTTTGCGCATTAGGGCGGCATTTGAATTGATATATCCACACAAAAACCAATACAATAAGATTTAAAAATCTACCGACCATTACGTTTATCAGTTACCCCAGGGCTACCTCTTGAAGGGGAAACGCGATAAGCACACAAAACGTGTCATTTACCCCTGTGTGCCAAGTTGCACCTCTCTCCCCTAGATTTGTGATGTGAATTAAACCGATCGATTTATTTATGATTTTTATATCACTTTGCCTTTCCTTATTTGGATTTGTGGCTTGAATATTATTTTTATCTCATTTATTTATTTCTAAATACCGAAATAATATATTAAATTGTAATTGGTTGTTTCAGGCGTTACTTTGCGGAAATCCATATTAAAGGAAATTATTTAAAATTATTTTGCTTATAATTCCCGCTATATATCGGCTTCAGTCGTCGAAGCGACCACACTTATCCTGATGATGCCACGTGAAGTGGCGAAACACGTCGAGACAAGTTATTGAATGTTGGTGGAGGTTATTTTCCTTCATCGACCTAATGTAGCGGGAATTATAAGCAAAATAATTTTAAATAATTTCCTGTAATATTAAATTGTCTTCAACTCATGGAATTAACATTTATTCAAGTCAAGTCAAATGAAATCAAAAATAAATACTACGGGTTTATTGTAAGGTTATGATTTTAATTACCATATTCTTTGTTACTGACATTATTTTCACATTGCTATTACTATTATTATTACTGACATTTATTACTTTTATTTTCTTATTATAATTAAGGCATAGACTAATTGTATATAGTTAGCTGGATACGCCTTGAATGACATATCACACAGGGCGGATGATTGCCGTGATTTTTACTAGATGGTTTATTGAAAATGACAATGTAACAACTTTCAACTTAAATTTTTATCTAATATTACGCATCTACGGTTTTTAGACTATGGTCAAAGGTAGAATTAAAAAAGAATAAATCGAAATAATTATTTTATTATATTTAATTAGCAACATATGACAAAAATTAAATAATTTAAATTAGATTCTTTTAAAAAATAAAATTATTACTGAATCTAGAAAATTCGGACTTAAAAACATAAAACACACGTAACTATCTTTAGTAGACACATATACGACTAAAAATATATGTAAAAAATATTTTCCTGTAATTGTGGTCGAACATTTTTAAATTAGAACAATGAATGCAAAATTCCAATTTAAATACGAAAATAAACCGCATAAATTATATATTAAGATGTAACTTAACAATTATTAGGTAAAACGCATTTTCCTGACGCGTTCCTCAATAATCCAAGTTTACAATGACATCCGAGAGAACAGCCCCGCGGTCTAACGGAGCAATCGCGTCTGTCGCACCTTGTTTCGCATCCGTAACGACAGACGAACTCCTCGTTGGGATCGGAACATTTTTCTGGAAAACAATGTATATATATTACGTTTCAATATCACATATAATATGCCTAAATATACAGCTACATAAAGCGATTGTAAAGAGTCACCAATGCTACGTCGATTAAAGAAGACAAGTGTGCACTGTTAGGAGGAGAAATCACGAGTTTTGAATAAATTGCCTTTGAGCCATTTTGTATTGAATGTAAAGTAGTTTTTGCGTTGTTTCTACGGGTATAAACGTAATCACCAAAGCGTACATCATAGACGCCTATAATTATTACATTGCACTATCAAACTAAATTCTACAAAGATACATTTAAAAGGAACACAAACTTCTACAAAATTACAAAGAAAAATAAACCCCATTAACTAATTTAAAAAGTTTCTATTTTGATTATTAAATTAATTCTAGCATTGACTAATATAGCAAGATCTTTTAAATCATCGGACAAAAACAAGACCCTAATAACAGAAATGTCATACGTGGCAAACAATTTTTTGTTTCAACACAAATCCCGCTGTAATGCCTTACAAGCGGGGGTCGGCAGAGACAACCTCGAGTACAAACGCCGATTGGGCAACTCGGCTGAAGCTCAGAGCACGTTGGCTCACACCAACCACAAGACAGATATTCTTCTTCTGGTGCACAATCCTCGACTGTCATCTCGTGCGCAGACAATAATGAGAACTCTGCTATAAACGTTGATGCTGGAGAGAGAATCAGGAAGATTTGCTTATTAAAATCTACCTTTATGTAAGGTAAAAGGCCCAGTTATTGACACTGACCCAGTTTCTGACACTTTTCACTTTAATTTCAATTTAAAGAAAAATTGTTACTTATATAAGTTAATTATTTTTTTCAAAAGTAAGATAATTTAATTAAGTACTGATTTTATAATAGCAAGAGTTATAAACAAAACAACTTTATACAAAAAAAAAATATTTAAGGCCCTGAGTGACGGTCGAAGCGATTTTTCGGTTGTAGTCTAAGTTATTGACGTAAGAGTGTCCGTATATTGAATACGCGTTTTAACAGTCATGTAAGTATAAAAACATATATAATTATATATTGTATGATTAATAATAGCCTTTTCTTCGCTATAAAATATTAAAATATCATTAAAAACAATATTTTATTATTAAAATATGAGTGTCAATAACTAGGCTCAATTTTATTGGCATGTTGTAGTTATTGACACTCATAAGGCGCGGCCAACTCGATTTTGAGTGCAGGCGCGACCAACTAGATTTGCAGTTCGCGCGCAAAACACATCTCCATAAAATGTAAAAATATTTATAGTGATTCTTTGTCTTATAATTTTCTTTAATTACAGTAATTAATTAATGTTGAATATTTTGTAGAGTAAATAAAATATCATTTATTGTTAAAAATTAATTTTAATACAAAAATATCAAGTGTGGACAAAATGTCACTTTGTTAATTTTTGAAATAATTATTACGGTAATAATTTGTTTTAATTGAATAATAATTTTCATTGATGATAAAATACTTTTATTATTAATAATATTATTTTATTTTTATTTTTTGGGATTCAAAAAAAAAGTAAGCTACGATGATAAAGCGTTAGAGCAAGCGATAAAAGAAGTAAAAGCTGGTCAACCTGTTAAAACTACGGCCTTGAAATTTAAAATTCCACGAACAACTTTATTGTGTAAAAGTCGTGGAGAATTTAAATTAATTTTAAATTGTGTTTATTTGAATATTTTTTTATATTTATACGTCATTTTAATTAATAGTGTTAAAAAATCAATGTTTTATTTATAATAAATAATAATTAATGATAAATTATTATTTATTATTACAAATTGGAACTTGATAGTACTTATGTAACCTAAAAATAATTTTCAAATGAGTGTCAGAAACTAGGCCGATGTTAGTGTCAGAAACTACAACCGAATAAATTTTAAGTGTCAAAATTCTTTATTAATACTATTATTAATTTGGTTAAAAAATTATTTAACATATAATCTGTTTTTATTTTTTATTTGATTTTATATAAGTTATTTTAATCTTAGAATTCTTAAAGTGTCAGAAACTGGGCCCTTTACCTTACTATGCTATTTTATGTACTAAAATTCTTTATTAATACACTATTTTATTTATTTTTTTATTTTATTTTATTTCGCCGTAACACTACTCTCAATCGACAATGGGCGCTGAAATCATTACATCTAAGAAAAAAAGACCATATTTAATTATTTTAATAAATTATGTAGCTGTGCCCTAACAAGGTGTCGCGTTGACATGAAATTGTTTGTGACATGCAATAAAGATATTTGAATTTAAAAAATATATATATTACGCGTTTATTTTTGTAACCACAATATCTATAAATGGCCTATATGCTTGTGGCGCTCGATTCTACAGGCCGAAAATACTTATGAAGATTTGGGGTTTTGACGTTTATTCTGTCAATGTCATCTTTCTTGTTCTTTTCCGTTATTTTAAGTTATATTATATATATATATATATATATAAGTTTTTCTAAACGCTCTATAATAACTAAATGTATATATGCATGTTCAGAGCCTAGGTGTTTATTTTGAAAGTGACCTAAGTCCATTTAAATTGAAATATTCAAAGGTTTAGAGCCACTTTTAAAGTATACGGCTCCTTTATTGCACTAACTCTAGAAATTGTGTCTAGAATTATCGTATCTATTCGGAATATATGTAACTCCAAACTTTTTTATAAATAACATGTAACCATTGGCACTCGAAAACAATTGGCAAATGTACTTAGACAACTTTTTTAAAATAAACGGCTCGTGTATTTCGATTGTTTTATCCAATAAGCGCACTACGCATGTAAAAAAGTGTGAGTTAGCTGTAAACCTTACCTTTAGGGCACTTTTCCTCAGCAATACACTCATTGGCAGGTCCCTTTACATAACCCTCCTTACAGAAGCATCCACTAACACACTGTGACAGGCATAGTGGGGCCGTGTTACTGCAAGTTCTCTCACAACCGCCACATTGCCTATACACTTGGTTCATACCACAACTTTTCGGTTCTTTTGACACATAATTTGCTGAAATTGTTACAAATGCAGACTAATATTATAAATGTGAATGTGAGTTTGTTATGTTACGTTTTCACGCAACAACTACTTAACCGATCATCATGAAACTTTGTACACATATTTTTGGAGGTACTACAAGTAATATAGGATACTTTTTATTATTATTCTTTTACTATAGTTTTCATCTGTTTGGAATCATATTGATTCATTTCTATTGAAATGATCTCTGATACTTATTTAACCTTTAAATGGACAATGTTGTTTTTAAACAACACTCACATTATTGCAAAAAAAAGTATAGTAAATTAATGTCTAGATTTTTGAAGTGAAACTTCTTTAGAATCGTTGTGATTTCAAACCGGATGTAACGGAAATACGACAGGTTCTGACGTTTCGCGCGCGAATTTCAAAATTTGTTTTTGCGATATCTCGACAACCGATGACGTCAGCGCGACCGCGTAAAGGGTTATTCTGATCGAAATTTGGAGGCCTATTCGATTTTTGTATTAAAAAATTTTTTATTGCTTTTTTTTTAATTTTTTTTTTTATGATTTTGGATGGCGAGAGGGGGTGTGGAGGGGAAAGGGGGAGGGGGGGGGGGAATCGGCGGCGGCTCGCGCCGACCTTCGGTCGACGCTCGATTTATGGCTATATGTCTTACGTGGAATGAAGGAGGAGGGGGGGGGGGGGGGGGTGGTTGCGGCTCGCGCCGACCTTCGGTCGACGCTCGCCTTTATGACTATATCCCTTAAGTGGATCGCGATTTTTGATACAAGGGGGGGGGGGGGGGGGGGGGGTCCCCCGCACCCCTTATTGGCTGTATCTCCGAAAGTAAACGTCCGATATAGTTCGTGTAAACGACAATCTTGGTCAGAATCATAAGCTCTTTCAAGATCTGAAAAAAAATTTCAGGATTTTTTTCAGGAACCGAAATTTTTTTTTTCCGTATTCTATTTTAAAAAACTAATCTATGTAACAGTCAAGAGGCCGTTCGCTCATTTTTCCTAGACAGTAATACATGTCTATTACACAAATATATTTTTTTAAAACGTGAAACAAAAATCGTCCATTTAAGGGTTAATGACTTAAATGTGAGCGAAGCCGCGGGTAAAAGCTAGTAAACTTATAAAAAACAAATGATTTGCAATAACAATAGTATTAAATTCTAACTTACAAATTTCATTCTTCATACACGATTCAACTTTAACACATTTTCCATCTCTGTCCCTCACCAGGTCGCCTTTGCAGAAGCAACCTCTGGCACATACAGCTGGACATATTGGATTAGGATTATCACATGTCTTGACGCAGGGTTCACAGAACCTATACTCCTCGTTATGTGGGCATTGCGCGTCACCTGAACGAGGTTCTGACGTATCGTATTGGTAGGCTTCATCTGAAATTTTAATACGGGCTTAGTAAGTTCGGTCTAGAACCTAAGTTTAACCCTTTCGCTCCGGGCCATTTAAATGCAATGCTAGATTTCGGTGCCAAAAACGAAAAAAGTAAATTCTTAAATTAGGTATAATTTCGCTTGACGAGACTAAAATATCAACTGGGTGTTTGGTTACATAAGAGGGTATAAGAGTTTTAGAAAGGCTAAGGTAGGGCATTAAAAAGGTTGGGAAACACTGGTCTAGACTGTATTAAACTCCCATAGTTTCTCTTATCCCAATAGCTATTAAACTTATAGTCAACGTTTGTACGGTTCTTTAAGACTCACTTGTGGATGGGCAAGCTGACAATGGGACACAATCTCCAGTATCATTCCTCACGAGGTCCTCTGGGCAGAAGCAGCCTTCTCTGCACACAGCAGCACAAGGAGGGTTTGGTTGTCTACAGGTCTTCTGGCAGCCACCGCATGAGAGAAACCTCTCATTTGGCCGGCACAGTGAAGCCACTTGAGCTGTATAGAATAATTAATAAACTAGTCTACATATAGTTTTAATATACCAACACGTTAATTCGGCTTAACCGTGAACAATTATTCCATTTCCTGATTACAAAACATTCAAAGTACAATAACGAAAATGATCCTTCTAAGAAAAATAATTGTTTATGTTGATTTTTATAAACCGCAATTACGATTAGTAGAACACAAAGAACATATTTTTTGAAGTTAATTATTAACACAAAACTTTTACACTATTAAATTAATTACCGCACGCAATGGTCTCTCCATATTATATTATTTCTTTAAACGTAAACCATAAAACTCGCGTTCGTAAATATGTATCAACCATGAATTTTGGAGAAACGTCTTCACTTAATAAATTGATATTTACCTTCTAAACTCTTAAAATATTCTATAAACAAATGAAATAGAAATTTCATTCAAACAAAACACAAACGAGATGTCAAAGTCAAAGATCAACATTGATAAATAGGTAACAGCAGACAAGATTTCTAATTTCATAAATAATAAATGCAATTAATCAAAACCGTCTCGCTAAATTAATATTTCTTTGATTGATGTTCATATTTGTTCTTGAATATTGTTTATAATATATTTATAGAACACCGATATACTGGCCTAATGAAACGTGGGTGCAGATCCCTTCTCCCGCTATACCCAGGGATGATAGACTATAGTTATATGATCATCATGACCAGAAATACCCATTAATATTTATGTAAGTAAAAAGAACCTTACCTGAAGTAACACTCGTTAAAATGATGCATAATAATATTAAAAAATTAATCGTATTCATGGTCCTAAAATTTCTGTAATAGAAAAAATTATAATTTTATATAAGTATAGAAAAGAGTGGTAGGCAGACTGGTGATGGTTATTAGCCCAGTTTTCAGTCCCAGAGTGGTACTACCACCTTCAAGCTACACACCCGTGAACCTAGGATCAACTTGAAAGACATAGTTTATAACAAGAGGATTGTGCACATTTGTTCCTTGAAGCCGGCATACCAAAGGCACTATAGCTTAACATCTAGCAGAATAAAGTTATTACTACTTACCAGGCTACTATAAAACATGTTAAAAGATATGACTCAATATAAAAAACCGGATAACTTACAATAAGTAATATTATTCAGCTGTTTTTCCTTTACCACTTTGCTTGACGGGTTCTTGTTAACATCTGAGGTTAAGTAACACGGTTGCATTATATATACGAGTAAGTAAAAGTGACGTATGCAAAATTGCAAATTGCACAGTATATGCGGGCGACTCAGATACAAGATCAAGGATTCGTTGCAACCTGACGCATTTGCGTTGACGCAACCCGAAAGATTTAGAATCAATTAATAATTCTTAGTAAATAAATAAAATAGTTTATTAATAACGAATTTTAGTGCATAAAAATAGCAAGGGCCCCTGTACTAGGTTTGAAAACCTGTCTTACTGAACTAGATGTATAGTATGATAGAAAAATAATAGAGATAGAAATATAATATATAAACAAAACTGTTAGAATATAAAAATATATATATATAAATACCAGAATATATACAATTATCCGAATAAATACACTTATCAGACAGAACACACCACAACTCAAAATCGCTCCCATAATCCCATATAAACAGTAACATATAGTAACTATAGTATGTCAATTTTCAGGGTTCTACAATGCAGTTTGAGGAAAATTTAAAGATTATTGAACTGAAATCACACTTCTTAAAATAATTGGGATTGAAATGAACGAAACCAACATTTTATTATATATATTTTGTTCCACCACCGTGAATTGACTTTGAGTCGACATAAAATTCGTTTTTGGTAACTCATGGATCGTAATCTAACTTAATATACGGTCAAATAACAATCATGTAGAAGTATCGAGACAAAATTTGTAAGTATCGTAGAAATAGGAGACCCATTTCTTATTTCTGTAGAACTAAATAGTTTACTCCCATCAAAAAAGAGCAATGTATGTAATTTATATTATATACTGGAACTGACGCAAAACCTAATTGAAAGAATAGTTTATTCTGATATTCGCATCATAGTTTGGATTATGGATGGATTGTTTAGTTCGTAAAATTAGTCTTCGAGGTGATAACACCGTAAGGACGCGGCTTCATTTAGATACATTAATTTACAATAAAAGTTTTATCAATATCCTTGTTTTTATTTCAATTTCATGAAAATTCTTATAAAAAGGGTAGGCAGCATTTATTATTATTATTGTTTTTATATTTAGCGATTATTACATTTGGAAAGCATAGTTTCTTTATCGAAATCTTTATCAAAATTTTCATATTGTATTATTAACTTTAGAACTGTATTTTACATGTAAATTTAATTTTAATTTTCTTAAATAACAATCGTCTACTATAAAAAATTTTTGAACGGGCTTCCGCTTGTCAAAAATATTGTTTTGGTGACATAAACGCGAGTGTTTGCAGTTGTTGCGTTTTGTAAAAATGAGTAAAAAACTAAAAGAATTACGAGAAAGATCACAAAAAAGAAAAAAACTGCTCGCTAAAAGTGTATGTATATTAATTTATCTGCTATAGACATTATTAATAACACTTTAGGTTAGAAATTGTCAACACAAAGTTTACTAACAATTGTGACAAAAAGTGTACCTATAAACTGTGCAAAGCTACAGTTATTAACATATTTATTTAAATCACAATTACAGCTAGGTGTGTCGAGTGTAAGTGATCTTAAACATGCGTTGGGAACATCAGTTGAAGGCGTTCCCGTAAAGAAGCAATTAATCGGCGACTCTGAAGGAACGTCCAAAGATAAGACGAATAAAAAACCATTGGATGAACTAGTTTATACTGATTCTTCTACGTTTTTAAAGGTATTTACATTATATAATAGAAATATTTATTTCACATAGTCAGAATCGATTTCAAAAAGGTATATGCCGAGAACATATCACCAGAAACTCGCCAATCATAGTTTGTACAATATAATATTAATCGATACATTCTTGCTTATCTTTAAATTAAGCATCTTTAAAAATTTAATACAATTAATGACAAATAAAGCTAGTACCTAAGTATGTAAGCGCACCAACATACACACAATCATCTCAGTCACATCAGGTTGTCATCAAGATAGTAATTTATTTTATAGTAAGCCCTTTTAATGAGCATTTGTCAATACCTTAAATAAAGGCAAAGGCAGAATTGCAAGTTAACTAGGCAGCCTTTACATATATATGTATATATTTATTGTTATTTCAGGGCACCCAATCATCAAATCCACATAATGATTATTGCCAACATTTTGTGGACACTGGACAAAGGCCGCAGAACTTCATCAGAGATGTGGGGCTCGCTGACCGCTTTGAAGAGTATCCCAAGTTACGAGAGTTGATCAAGTTAAAAGACGATCTCATATCAGAGACTGCAACGCCACCTATGTATTTGAAATGTGATTTAAAAGTAAGTAGTACATATACTTGAGTGAGTGTACAAATAACAATCTTTAAATGGATACAGATTGGACTTTGGACTGGAAGAAACAATCATTAGAAAGGGATAACTATATTCTTATCATGTCGAAGTTAAAGTATGTGTGAAAGGGATGCAGATATCTCTTTTCAGTGGGCTTATCACGAATTTTAGTCTGGCTTTCGAACCGAGTTCGCTTCAAGCAATTTGTGAATTTTGTGAATGTCTCGATCTTTCGTTCATTTGATAGATTGCTGGTGCTCGTTAGTCGTTAGTAAAAATTCATGATCCCGATTGCTAACGGATCCGTTTTACTTGTGACAGCTCGATTCGAAAGCCAAACTAAATTCGTGATGAGCCCACTGTTCATGACGCCGCAATTGTTCCTTATATACCTACAAAAACTGTACCCTTTTGAAAATCGCTGTGTACATACATTTAGAAGACCCCTTTAGAAGACACTAAACATTGACAAATCTGAATAACATAAAATCAAATAACATAAAATCATGTTTAGTCAAGATAAAATCTTATATTAAAAAAATCCTTCCATTGTGTTATTTGTCTTTTCCTTATTCTTGTGTGTAGTTGTAGTTTTCCTATATTTATGATTAAATATAAAGAATTTAATACATCCACTGTTGTATGTGGACCCATATGCCAGTAAAGTGATAACGTCTGCTTGATGAGTCCGCCTTCTTACAGACATTTGATTTGAAGCAATTAGGTAACAAATTCGACGTTCTAATGGTAGAGCCTCCACTCGGTTCTGGATGGAGATGGAAGGATGTACTGTCACTGGAATTACATCACATAGCACAGCCTAGAAGTTTTATTTTCCTATGGTGTGGCACTTCAGAAGGTAGGCGTTTTTATTTCTTAACAACTGTTCCAGCTTAACACCAGGCGAAGTATGGTCATGTACTAGGCCAGCCATTCTCAACGTGTGTTCCGCGGAACCCTAGGGCTAAAATACTGCAAAAAATACCTACCAAAGGGAGATTATAAGGTTACATCTAAATATTCCAACTAAATATTACGTAATATTACATTGCAATATTATTATTCATGAATACATATAAATCAGTTTTTTATAATTATATTAAGGCTTTTTCCTTCGCCAAAAAAGTTTGAGAACCGCTGTACTATGCTACTATAAAAGGTTAAGAAATCAAATCCTCAGAGAAAAGTGTTTGAATTTTGTTCTAATTGTGGTACAATAATTATCAATTTATGTGATTTATATGTAATTTATATAAATTAAGTAGCTTTTTTTAATTTAAAAACATTATTTTATTTTTATTAAATCTAAAAATTCAGGTTTAGATATGGGTAGAGAATGCCTAAAAAAGTGGGGCTTCCGTCGTTGTGAGGACATATGCTGGATAAAGACAAACATCAATAATCCTGGACATTCAAAGAACTTGGAGCATAATGCCGTCTTTCAAAGAACTAAGGAACATTGTCTTATGGGTATTAAAGGTATGTATGTATCAGATGTCAAGTTAGCGTGTTGTCTCCAACTGCTACACACCTCCACTATGCTGGCCTGAGAAGACAAGTGCAGTGGGTCTTTTTTAAAGTATGTTTCTTTGTTTCAGGCACCGTTCGTAGATCAGTTGATGGGGACTTCATTCATGCAAACGTCGATATTGATTTGATAATATCAGAGGACCCCGAGTTTGGTAGTACGGAGAAACCAATTGAGATATTTCATATTATGGAACATTTTTGTTTGGGGAGGCGGAGGTAGGTGTTGATATAAGCAGCGCCAAATGGAATTCATGTGGCTAAAGTTAGAACTAACATTCCAGAATACATTTGTTTGGTCGTGATTCCACAATACGTCCTGGATGGGTGACAGTGGGGCACGAATTAACGAATTCAAATTTCAATCCAGATTTGTACGCATCACATTTTAATGAGGGCAGAGATACTACTGGATGTACTGAGAGGTTGGTTTTGGTGTTTCTATTTTTCTGTGACTGTTTGTGAGTAGATTTTTTTTGAAATGTCACACCAAACAATTATCAAATTCGAATTATTTATTTGCCATAAATATGGTCAGTAACATAGGCCTTAAAATAATGTTAGTAGTATCACATATTTTACATAATGTATATATATCATGGTTTCTTTTGTATTTCAATTGTGACTATGTTATACATATCGCTGTCTATGAAATTAGTTTATTGTATGTCTGTGTGTTTGGATATTTGCTTACTTCTACTATCAAGCCAAATCTGAACTTGTGCTGAATCATAATTTTATTTCCATATTGTATTTATTTTACTTACAGAATCGAAGCACTACGCCCTAAAAGTCCGCCTGCAGCGAGCAAGGGCACCAGACCACGGGGGAGGGGGGGATTTAGGGGCCGCGGGCGGGGAAGAGGGGCCTTGTAATATTAAGGAAATTTAGGAACAATTATTGTCTTTCTCTACATTAGTTTGGAAGTAGCCGGGATAACGAGAGGAGTGTGCCCTGTTGATTTGGACAGAGCACATTAGTCTCCTCAAGCCGGCATAGTGGAGTCAACTGTTGCACGCGGACATCTGTCTGTGGTAGCAGTTGTTTATAATTTTTTATTACTTTTATTAATAGGTATTTTTTAGATTTATATATAAATTATGATTTTATATACAATTTTTCAATTATTATTTTTATATTATTTGTGAGTAACGGATTGTTTTATTAAAGAATTTTGTAAACTTGTTGTCGTTTTTTCTCTTTTGCTACAATTGCTCAAGCTTATTAATATTATTTTATTTAATAAATGTATACTTCCCAAGTTTTTTTTTGTTTATTTTTTTGAAAGTTATTTTTAATGTACTATAATATTTAAAAAAAAAGAAATCCCATTAGGCGGCAATTTCGAATAAAATTTTCTGACCTTAAACCGAGCTTTATTCACGCTGGTTGTTATGAATAAAAATAAAGAATAAGGCCAAGCCTGAGTGTCATATCTAAATCCAGAATTTAGTGTTGATTTTTCTTTCCAATCATAGTGAATTATGGGATATTTTACCTATTAGAAAAAATAAAACACAAGCAAATACATCAATATATTTTATTTTACATAGGTTGTCTTTAAATCAACTCGACTATTCCGAAGTTCCTCAAAATATAAAAAAGACAAAACAAAAATATGACATATGAGATCTTTTACTTACTAAGATAAGAAAATTTACATTATTATTACTTTTTTTTTGTTTTTTAATAAAAAAAGAATGTGAAACTAAGAATTTCTTAATTTTATAAACATTTTGTGTGCGTTTTTTTGGGGCTTCCGAGTCCATTGCCGTTCGGCCTGAAGAGGCTCACACGCAAACCCGACATACAACTAGATTCCATATATTTTATAAATCTCTATACAAAACTGTATTTAAAAATAGAAAGAGTCGAGCATGCGAGTAAGCGTCTTCAGGCACCTACAATTAAAAAATACATCTGATTAAAAAATTGGTCATAATTTAAAAACACAAAGTAAAATTTTCAATTTTTAACTTTACACGTACATTTTTTCATTAAAAAAATTAATAAAAATCACAATACATAATAAAGTTTATTTAAAACGACAAAATATGACTCAACCCTCAAAAATTATTATAAAAATAATTACTTTTAACACGTATCACGGGTCTATTAGACGCAATACTTGCTACCAGCAGATAGTATTAATATGATTTACATAACAAAAAAAAACATATACTTTAGAGTGACCATGGTCTAGTGGTAAAAATTAAGCTGGTATCAGAGTAACCTTGCTATATATAAAGACCACTCTTTAGACGAACTGATAATAGCTACTAGCCCAGTATGCTATCCCAGGATAGCGTTTCAGAATCAGCTTGGACGTGGTGGTACTACCAATAATTTTAATCTCAAAGCCCTAATCAACTCAGCTCTCTCCCTAGTAATCCCTATTGAAACGACCAGTAATCGATTATACGAGAAAGTCAGTATTAATTTTCTTTTCCTGTATTATAGCAGTAAATCTCGACCGCGTCTAACGGACCCCTAAGCGAGTTTTAAGAGTAACTAACTCTTAACATTTCAAAGGGTTGAATCATATTATCGCAACGTACCAAAGCCCCACTTCCGCCATCCATGCATCCAATTGACAGTGCTCCAAGTGAGCCCTAACATATCGCACCTTGTTTTTACATAATTACAATTAACAATGTATTTTGGTACATACATACATGCAGCCAACACCCGACCGCACTCGTCGGCTATACAAGGGAGTGCGTTTCGGATGAGTCGCTTATTTTTACTTGTCCCAAGCAGAGTTTAGCACAATTTCAGTTTTGACAAAATAAATTTAGAATAAAAATATTATCACTTTTAAAATTCAAATAAAGTTAAAAACATTTTAGGATAGACAATAATATTACATAATTTAAAATTTTTAAAAAATACACCAAAACTAGTGCGCATCTTGAGAAGTCCAGCTATCTCTATTGTTCAATGGAATTTCACGATTCTAAGAAAGAGAGGTAAAGAAGTTATTAAACGTACATCACTCTTTTTCTTCAAAATCAAAACTGTTTGCAGTCCATTGCCGCATGCTGTTTGCAGTCCAGTGAGGACGCAGTTTAAGGGAACAATTTTGCAATAAACTCTGTTTAGGGCACACAGTCATCATAAGATCACATATTTAAGGCAAACAACAATTAATTAAAGCTAATCTTTTGTAATAAAAGAAACAGTGGAGGAGACAAGCGATAACATTACAAACATGTATTACTTTAACACCCACCAACCACGGAGGCAAGCGCAAACTCTATATAGCATCACAATACGTCATTATCAAGCAATAAACAGTACTTTGTAAATTGCAGAAATTAATAAAAACCACAGCTACGTTATTTATACAGTAATGCCCCGCTTTACACGAGTGATACGTTCCGGAAAAAACTGAAATTCCCGCGACTTTAGAGAAGTTGATGACTACATTATGTTTATACGCACTCTTTCGCGTAATGCGGGGCAATTGAGCGCGAAATTTGAATTTCGAGTTATAGTGAAACCGCGCATAACGGAGTCGCGTAAAGCGGGGTATTACTGTACTTTATTCGTGAATACATATGTATTATAATAGTAAAATAAAATCGATTTTTCTTGTCTCCATTTAACAAAAACTCTCAATAACGCCATAAAATAAACAATTCCTTAAATGTCGCTATATAGGGTTTACACTGTATTTCTGATTTATAATAAAAAACTGTAAGTATAAACACAATAATTTAGGTTATTTAATTTATTCAGTCGCATCACTTAAAAAAAACTACACAAGTGTATAAAAAAAATGAGTAGACGCATCCGCGATTGGTGGGCATAAAACTCATCACTAGTGGCTG
This sequence comes from Tineola bisselliella, assembly GCA_028551675.1. Taxonomy (NCBI): domain Eukaryota; kingdom Metazoa; phylum Arthropoda; class Insecta; order Lepidoptera; family Tineidae; genus Tineola; species Tineola bisselliella. Next base: position 224,484 of record JAPWLS010000824.1, read on the forward strand.
TAAGAAAGCTATAACACGTTCGGTTAATGTTCGGTTTAACACAACCGAACCTAACCGAACTCGTAGCCTTAGTCGACAATGCAAAACTGTTCAATAAAAACCAGCAATAATAAACGCGCCAAGACGGAGGTACAACGCTTTTATTTTCATTAAAAAATACATTTAATTTCAAAAATCTATAAAAACTCTAACATTTAAAGACTTATTCACTAATACCTACCATTTGTCACAAAAATAGTTTCTTTTTTTTTTTTGTAATAAAAATGCAGTACCTCCATCTTGACGGACACTTCGCACGAAGTTTTTTTTTTAAGATTTGTTTTTCGAATACAACCGATCAACGTAACAGCTGACAACAGTCGTCAATTATATCTATATAAAACATCTCGACGACTCATATACTACGAAAAAGGTAAATCACTAAGAGAAAAATAGCAAAGAAAAGTACCACAAGTAATTCAGGAGACGTAAAAAAATAATTTAAATCAACTCTGAGTCTAAACACTACGTTAAAAACTTTGACTATGAAAGTAAACTAAATTTGTACTTGACGATTCATTTTGCGGACGTACTCTGTTCTCACACGACTTGTGGCCTATAACTGACTGACAGGATTCGTCTGCAACACCCACACCACGATCTACAAAATCGCAATCTCAGAAACCATTGAGAAATATATCCACGATATGGAGAATAATATTTTGAAGCTATTTGAACAAAAAAAAAGGTTTTTAAATTAACACGTTGACGGACAATTGCGGCTATAGCCGTCAAAGCGAAGTTCACAATGTGGCATGACTGCTATAGCCGTCCAAAACGAAACGGTCGTTTTTAGACACTACGGCTATAGCAGCACAAATGTGCACTTACTGGCGTATACGTAGAAGCATAGTGTCGTGTTTTGAAAACATCTTTTTAGGTTTATAGCCGCAACCTAATTAAAGGTACTAAATTAATCAAAATTAAGTTTATTTAAGCAGAAAGAGTAAAACTATACTTCTAACATTCTAAAAATCACAAAAACATATAGTGTCAATTTTCGAACTTCGCTTGTTCCTACTGTCCGTCAACGTGTTAACACATTAAAAGCGGGGAATCTTGACGAAAGTATGCTAGGTAACACGGCGACCGACCCGCCTAGTTTTTCATTCTAAAGCGGGCGATATTTTGTGTAATCATAAAAAAAATGCAGACTTAAAAAAGATTATTGAAACTCTTAAAAGAAATATTAACCCTTTGCACTCCAGCCCAGTAACGCATAGATGCTATTAGTAACTCCAGCACTATATTAGTTATAAGTACACACCTATGATGTAGAAGAAAAATAGAGTCGTTTCAATAAAACAAAACATATTCTAAATCATATTATAGTTTGTTGAGGCCATTGAAAGGTTAAATCTCTTTGAAAACAACCAACCAGCGGATTTACTGCTCGCTTTTTAATGTCGCAAATACGGCGACAACGGAGTGCAAAGGGTTAAAAAAGAACTAACAGTCGAAATAAATCGCAGTACTACGACTCCCGCCCTTAACGTGTTAAGAAAAAAATTAGCGCAATTATTTCCAAGTAGATTTGAGGAGTGAACGATAAAATAATTACAGAACAATTTGATTGTAAATTATCAATTTCAAACATCTGCGACCTTCCATACATAACTAAAATAAAATTCAATCAGTCAGTTATAGCCCACAATCCCCTCTCTCAAAAGACGCAATTAAACATCATCTCCCATAACATACATATATAATATACACTCACAAAATATATGAAAAGTGTGTATGTATATAAATTGTGAAAAGGATATAAACTTTATTACATTTTAATATTATCAATTCTAATAGTATTGAACGGATCATGATAAACCCAATTATAGATTACTACAGTCAACCTAACGTGGAACAAAAGGGCAATTAAAAAACCTGTACTCTTATTAAAAATCAAATAAAGCAGCCCTCTAAAAGAAAAAAAAACGCCGCGTTTATCTCACTTCAACAGTTATAATTTTAGAACCAGACGTGGACGTGTCGCCTCTAGAATACATTCAATACATCATCACTAAAATTAGATATGAAAATTATTCGCGATTTCAGTTTTCAATACAATAAAGAGCTTCTATTACAGATATAGAACCTTTAAGACTTGTAAATTAAAAACAACTGAAGTTTGGTATAAAAATCTGACCCAAGGTATGGGATTCTACAGACGATACGTAAACCCGCTTATTTTAGGCTCTAAACCAGTGATCCTCAACTTTTTTTTTATTGCGGCACACAAAGAAAAAGATAATAATATTATTATATATCTAAAATTTGGCGACACACTTTTAGAATTTTGTGAATCACTGCTCTAAACTTTTGACCGAATCACTGTATATGTAAAAGTCAGCTATAATACCAAAATAGTCGATATAAAGTTTCAATCCCTTCACAATTCAAAACACGACCTTCTCCCATTTAAATTAAAACCTATAACGCTATCTACATTCATGACCCCTGATTCTGCACTGACACATCTCACTATTGGCAGTTCCAATGCAAAGCAAGAAACACCAAATCGAGCTGATTAAAAAAAAATTAAACCTAATTAAAATTATGAACGCTCATGAGACTTTTCAACCTGGAAGCATTAGAATAGGACGACCCTATAAGACAAAATTTAAAAAAAAAGCATCTCAATGAACTAGTCAAAATTTAAAAGAAAAAACAACTTCATAATCACATATATCTCTCTAATTAATTTTATAAACCTAATTTCACATTGGGTCTACGACAACCGAACCGCATTCATAACCGACCAACCGATACGTAAGCTCGAACATTCCCCGCCAATCACAGCATCGCTTCTACTTAAAAACAAAAGAAACGGCACGTCGCGATTGGCAGAAAGACACGTGAGGACCGTTCAACATTCAATATAATTTAAAATGAGGTGTTAATAATTCATAACCCCGCACCTCCCTCACGGTTTGTTTCCACAATTATCATCCGTCACAATATTATCGTACCGTGACTTATACAACAACAACAAAAAAAGAGAACGACTCACAGAAAACAGATCTCATGTAAACCTATTTATTAAAATTATTTACATTATAAAGATTTTTACAACGTAAAAATCGCACGCATCGCAATTCTAGTAAATAGGTGAAAACAACCGATTGAAGCGATCGTCAATCGAATTCATGTAACAATTGACAATCGCGATTGTCAATTTTTTGGTTCGCTTTAGTCGATAGTAAAATTCATCCGTCAAAATATCGTTCACAAAACCCATTATTAATTAAAAAAAATTACTATTTATTGCCCCTTAAAAGTATTGTAATCTTGTATTATTTATATTATATGGTATAATAAAATCAAAAATCTAACTTGAATTTTTCACTTCCAATGTGAATCAATATTTTTTTTTTTTTTTTTTCAAATAAAATAACGCAGTTTTTACAGTTTTGTATCACAGCTCAGTTCCACTGCATGTGGTTCAAATTTTTTTTTTTCATTTCAACTGTGATCCATTTTGCACACTATAAATAAAGTTTTTTCTTTCAGTTATAGCTTATCCTCAGTAGAGGCACGGACAATTCACATATCGTTCGTTCACAAACTCCAACAGCACATGCTATATACACGAACACATATGCATATTTACGGGCAGTTTTTTTGAGATCTTACCAAACATTCAAATTCTTAACCGATTTCCGGTGGTGGGATTCACGCCACTCCTACAGGCAATTGTAGTTCCATTTGTTTACACATAACCGAGTCCCATTAACATGGTAGGGTCTACAAAATCGCAATTTTACAGGAGAGCTATTTAAAATTGTTATTATGAATAGTTTGGTGTACTTTTTATGTACTATATTTCTATTACCGATCTTGCAAGACGGTCATTCCTCTTAATGGTTAGCTAGTAGAATGCAAAAAAAAATTAGATTCTTCATTATTGTGTCTCAGAAACCACTAAGAATTTTTTTTTTATGAAATCAAGAAATATATTTTGACAAAAAACGATATTTACAACTATATTAATAGGACTCGGAAATAAAATAATCATTGTAGAAAGAAAAATATATACAAGAGCCTCACCGTATATATAAACGCAATACACAACGAATATATATATCAATTGTTAATATATAATGAAAAGCTTAGACACCAGCACAAAATGAACTTACAAGAGAACCTACAAAACAAACAAAAGCTTGCGCAGACGTCGGATTAAAATTAAGCCGCAGAAAGTCTTCTATTACTCATTACTAGTCATAACACCCAAAACTTCCATTAAAACTGAAAATCCATTAAAAAAAAGATACAAGTTTAGATATCATATATAGCATAGAGTTTCGCCAACAGCAGCAGCAAGCAGGGATTATGACGAATGTCACTTCAATAATACTGTATTACCTAGCCATCATGGCTGTTGGTGAAGTGTATGGGGATACGGGTGGGGAAATCACTATCAGTTCTGGGGTGTTGAAGATGTCAGGCTATTAAAAATGCATAATTGAAAACAATGGTATCAAGGTAGTTGCAAATTGGACTAAGGGTCAAGCACCCTGGGTGTCCACTAACCTAATGTTTGGGCTTGTAAAGTGGACTTGTGATGACGTCTACAAAGGTGGTAAAGTGTCATTCTTTGAGTGTGCTGAATGTAGCATGTATTGTGTATATAACCAATACTTCGAGAAGTGTAGAAGCAATGCTGTACCTATACTTCTTGCAATAATACTGGCCTGCATATTGTCATTGTCTGTATTGGTTTTATGTCTCACGGTGTTTAGACCAAAGATTAAATCTATGTTCATGGATGTGTTGATGTTCTTCTTGATGAGATCTGACAGGAGAAGGGCAGAAAGAATCAAAAAGTTTAATAAGATCACTGGTCAGAGATTAGAAGTCAAATTTAAGGAGATAAAATATACAAATTTAGATATAATGAATGAAGTAGTCAAGCGCAGATTAGCCCTTTCTGGCAAAGACAGTGACAAAGAGGAGCTTTATGCAGAGATAATTTATCAAGGCTCTGCAGATGAAAGAGATGTAAATTATATGTTAAGGAAGTCAGAAAAGAGGTTAGCAGACTTTAGGACAATGAAAATGCACCAAAGACCCACTTATAAGCCAAAATATGCCCCTGCTATGAATATAGTTAGGGGAACTGCAATATTAGCAGCTATAGGCACCACCCCTGTATATGGTTGTGATCAAATGTTATATCTTAAAAGTAATGGTAGAATCTGCTATAAAGATAGTTGTTATGACTTGTCAACTTACTCACTAATGCTTGCTGATGGTGAAACAGCTTGCTTCAACGATGTAAACAATGAAAGGCTATCCATCAAATTCACTAGAATGGAACATCATACAAGGTTTTCAAAACTATATGATACATGTGATTACAATATTACAAATACAATGACATGGAACTGTTATGGTGCTGGGAAATGCTGGGGGGTGAAGAATGCGGAAATGGATATGTTTTGAATGTGTTGGCACAGGACTCTAACAATCCACATGGATATGGTTGCCACATGGCACCAGTGTCCTGTACAAGTGGGTGCTTCCATGGAGTTTCATGCGTTTGGTACAGGTGGGAGGTCCTACCTGATTTAAAGAATACAGCTAGTATTTTTGAATCAACTTCAGAGTTCTGGGTTGGCAAAATGACTGTTACCTATAAAGGTGTTTCTCAAAGAATAGAGCTAAATACCATACAAACGCTCGAAAATATTACACGAAGCAGATCAGTATTACGTTTTACAACAAGTGGACCCTCACTACATATCCTCTCGCAAAATTATTATACATTAAGTAAACAAGAGTTTTAAATTCGTCGAAAGTTATCAATAAATCGAATACCTACTGTATGAGAATTGGTCAAATAATTACTAAAATTAAATTACGACCAATAAAAGTTACAATTTATTGACCAATCCTATTTATAAAAAAATATAATAATACCAAACTCGATAATCAATCAATCAATCAATCCATTCCCCCCAAACAAGTACGTTTAGCATAAAAATAAACTTCAATACTAACCGTATTTTTTTTGTACATAAAATATTTAAAATTACATGCTTTATACAGAGTCAAAGTTAAAAACAATTACCTCAAAAAGAGAATGTAACGACATATGGCAAAACAAACGAATTGCATTTTCTTTCCTTCCCTTCACCGTGAAAAAAGTGGCATTATTTCACAAGTATTTAGTGGCTAAACACCACTGACAAAAAGCCTGCACATTCGGTAACCCGATGCATAAACAAAGCATTTATGGACGCGTCTATGAATGCTTTAGTTTTATAAATAAAAAAAAATGGCGCAAATCTTAATCAGTTTTACTGAATTTGCACACTACCCACATATTCTTCACATTTCGACCGACTATCGAAAATTACCAAACGTTCAGGTCTTAATTTAAAATACTGTACACAGGACGTTTTAGAGTCCTTAGTTGTTTTTTTTTTAAATAGCCCAAAAGCGATTAGTAGATGTAGTTAGAGACGGCGGTCGCGGCTGCATCTTCACAAATACGTCGACTCACCTGGAATGAACAACACCCAAGTCAAACACCACACAAACACACAGTACTGGCCGCCAACACTGACATTCGAGATAAACCGAAAAAAAAATATAATTGGTTGTTTCAGGCGTTACTTTGCGGAAATCCATATTAAAGGAAATTATTTAAAATTATTTTGCTTATAATTCCCGCTACAATATTCAATAACTTGTCTCGACGCGTTTCGCCACTTCACGTATCCTGATGATGCCACGTGAAGTGGCGAAACACGTCGTTATTGAATGTTGTAGCGGAAATAATAAGCAAAATAATTTTAAATAATTTCCTTCAAAAAAAAAAAGAAACAAAAACACATTTTTTTTTCAATATCAAATTAACTTCAAATTTCAAGCAAAAAAACAATGTCAGGTTTAGCGACCAATTCAAATTAGCACCGTGGAACAGTTGCACGAAATTAATTTTAATAAAAAATACCAAAAAAAAAATTCAGTACAACCGAACCGTTGGAAATTGTAAAAAAAAAAATTAATAAAGAATAGTTTATTTACAAATTAATTATAATAATTAATCAGAAATATGAAACTTTTATTTTATCTATTAAATAATAAATGTCAAAAAATATATATATTCAAAATTCTAAAGAAGAAATATCAATATTTCTGATTAATTTTATGAAAATGAATAATAACTATACGAGTGTAGTTAAAATTTAAAAAAAAATGACCAGCACTAAATCAAGGCACCCAATAATATAAAATTTAAAAAAAAATAGAATGTATATTAAAATGATTATTATAAGTAATAAGCCAGACCATACTATTTTATATAATATATAATATAAAGAAATTGAACGAATTAATTACCTATACAGTGGTACCTCGATATACGAGTGTTTTGAGATACGAGCCGCCGAGCGAGCGATATTTTGCTTTGAGATACGAGCAAAGTTACGGAACGAATTAAACTCATATGTCGAGGTACCACTGTATATACATATATAAATAAATGTTATATAAACACTCGCATACAAAATAAAATAGTATGATCCCGCCGTTACCATGATCGCAAAATGACAGACACATGATGACGTCACACGAACAAAAAACCATGCACAATTAAAAGCTATGTACAAAATGAAATTATTAATTATTCTCGATGAAGAAACCACTTTAGAATTCACCTGTTTAAATTGTACGCGCGTAGGACGCCTAGTGTTTACATATATACTAACAAAAAAAATAAGTTTTCATGTAGCTATTTATGGGCTTAAACACGATAAGGTGATTTTTTAAAGTGGTTTACACTTGAAAAAAAAATTACTCTCTCAAAACGTTTCGTTTCAACTAAAAGAAAATCTATTACATAATAAAAGGGAGAGCTATTTTTTTTTTCTATAAAATAAAATGAAATAAAGAAATATTATTTTAAAAAAAAAACAAACAAACAAACAATGTTTCATATATCACAATCAAAAACCAAATAATAAAAAAAAACAAGCTAATAGAAAAAGCAATGATAAAAATTGTTGGCAAAAAAAATAATAATTAAGAATAAAAAACGTGTGTGAGGGTTAACGACAGACCACAGACTTTTATCAGGCGATAGTTTCGTAGGGTTAAACCTGTAGTCAGAAATAACACTCGAACTCCATTTTAACCAGTAAAAAATATTTAATAATAAATAATAAATCTTCAAACACGACAACCATTAGACAGTAATCAAAATAAAATAGTAATATGTTGCATATACTGATATATAAAATATCCAGTTATTTATCTAAATTATTTAATATTATAAAGAGGAAAGATTTGTATTTATGTATGTTTGTAACGAATTGGCTCAAAAACTACTGGACCGATTTCACCATTTGAATGCTACATTAGCACTGATCAATATAGGCTATATAAATTACAGGAAAAAAATTTGGCTAAGAGGTAGTTAGTGGACATCCTCTAAGAAAGGATTTTGCGACAGGGGTGTGATAGGCATTTTCTGTTGACTAAAATGTGAAACATCATTAAACTTCATAGTACTTTACATCTTCATTACTACGCGAACGAAGTCGCTGGCAACAGCTGGTATTATAATAAGTGACGATTGAAACGATTTCTTATAAATGCGTGTAACAGAACGTAATGACAGTTAGGTGACAATACACAGTTGCAATTGATTATTATCATTGGTCAAAAATCACGTCACAATTTTTCAAGCGTGTGATTGGTCTATTATGTTTCGTAGAGCTGAGCTGATATTATTAAACTGAAAATTCTACAAATTACTAGATTACCTGAACAAATTGTGTTCTATATTTTAATTTACAATCCGATATAGAATCACTATAATATCTAAGCCTGAAAACCCGACTAAACTATCGGCCGAAGAAAAGTAAGCAGTCTGTTATAATAATAATAAATATTCATTAAAAAATCCATTGACAGACTAATCTAAACGTTTAATAAACATATTTATTCGTATTACGAATAAATATGTTTATTTATACATCTAGACGCGTCTATAAATATTTTATTTATAATATGTATTATTTATTTATTTAATGCATGTTAACGCCATACATTATGAGCTGTTAGGAGTGATTTAAATAGAACTACCCACTTTTCTGATTAAAAAAAAAACAATCCGAGCTCATAACACATGGTCGAGGAAGGTATGAATGTGTGTGTGAGTATACTATATATGTATATATATAAATATTTACGTAGCGACGTTGTCGGTGTCAGGCTCGGGCGTGAGGTGTCTGTAGGGGGGCGCGCTGCGACCGCAACACTCTGTACATAGTCTACTGGTCACCACACCGAATCACTCTACCAAGGACCACTGATAAGTTCCAAAACGGTAACGCTTTAGTTGAGGACCCCAGGACCCCAATTTTTTTTAAGCTATAACGAGCTATAATACTAATATAGAACTAACTCTAACCTAACCTTTTCGTTATTCGTACAGTTTTGGGGTCCTCAACTAAAGCCAAGCCTCCAAAACCATTATACGATGCAAACTTGACACCTACTCCGTTCTCTTAATCTATAACCCGTACAAATTAAGAATACATTTAATAAACACTCGCCTCTCATTTTTATGTATCAATAAAAAAGAGAGGCACGCTTCAAGTCTGCAACATAAACCGTTTGGATAACCAGAGGATTAGAACTTTTCAGTCGCCCCGCAATCGTCCTAATTTCAATATTTAGAAAGAGAAATAACACAAATCAATACGACTACATTATTGACCTTAAAAATACACAGAGACTGAATATAGAATAATTTGTAGTTTTTAAAGGCATTCCTTGATGCGATTAACCGCCGTTCACTCAAATACTTAAAGAACCGATAGTATGAACACTGCGGTTAACCGCACGGAAAAACCGCAATGACCCACATTGTACATTAAAAGACATAATAGAAACAACATAACACCCAAATGTTATTAACACCTGCCAAAAACACAATGATCATAACCAACCATCACCTCCCAAGTAATTTTAGTACTATTTAAATAGATCGTATTATAACAAACTCAATACAGGAACGCGCATCGCCAAATAACCGCAACGGTTAATGTTAGTGTTACACCTGATCCGAATAATCAATTCTATTTACAATATATGATCTTTTGGATTAGATTCAACTGACAGTACGTCTGTGCGCGTACACACAGCGTACAAACGCAAATACCTGCGAGTGTACGTTGCGTTCAAACGCAGACAAGAACGCCTGCCTTGCATACATATTAACCCAAAAACAATCATTTTTATTTAATATTCAAATATTACATTTCACATTATTAAGAACAGATTTTTCAATCGACTACAAATCATTAAATCCCCCCTCCCCCTGCCCCCCTCCTCATTGTTCTACGGTAGCAAAGAAAAAAAAACCGAAAAATATAAAATAAACAAGAAAAAACTGATTTTAATAAATGACTAATAATTGATTTTACTAAAAGCGCCTTAATAATTGTCAAATACATTTTTTTTATATTTCCAATAATATAAGGTTTAGTTCATATAATAAAAAATCGTATCAAAAAAAACTTGCCGCGAAAATTTAAATAATTTATTGTATTATTTTTTCTTTATTATTACCTAAAATAATAAAACGAAGCTAGACTACCGTTTATGAAAGCCGACAGCTAGCTTAAAGCAACCGGAAACAGGTTGTATTTGATAATTAAGAAGGGTAACAAAAACAAAAGAAAAAGGCTAAAACATCAGTCTAGAATTTAAAAAAAGAATTGCGCGAAATATATTTCTCAGACTTGTCTCCTCCAACTATAGTACTTATGAAATAAAATTATTTATTGTACCTATTATTTAGGTGGTATTTATTTAATTAAAATTGTCCATAATTTTACCTTCTTTCTGTGTTAGAAAAACACACTCTTGACAACTCGATCGATACAAACTCGCATTGACTATATAATAAATATAAATAAATGATAAAAACGTAATACGGAAGTTTCCTACTCAGGAAAACTTACGGATCCGTAATCATTCATGAAATTACGGATTTAACAGCGACGTCACGACGAATAGGCCACTCAATGCTTATTTGACAGGACTTTTTGTAGGCTTATGTGTCAAAATTCACGTAAGCTACAGAAGTAACGAAACTTCGGATATGCCTGAGTTTTGCCGAGATAACGAGTTTTGCCGAAACTCACAAAATTCGCGTTCATTTCCATCGTCATGTAGTGTAATAAAAACGACGGATGAAAAATAAACTATTATACAAAACTCGTATTATGAAATAAAAACTCGAATACGACTATCAATCAAAACTCACTTATAACTTCGAGTTTTAATATCGATCGAGTTACAAGAGCATCCAGAGCCCTATTATAACACAGCCACGTATAAAAAAACAGTACCTATTTACGTATTGTACGCACCACTTGTCCGATTATACGATTACTACACGGCTTTACATTTCAATTTGATCGGATAATAGCTATAATACAACCACGAAAAGTGAATAAAATTTTAACCGTGGCAGGATCATAATTTACGACACTAATTAAAATGTAAAGCAACCGTTATCACATAAAACTCAATCTTCCTTATGTAGGGCTTGGCCGTTCTTCTTCTTTTTCTCCTTAGAATGTTCCGTACTGAAATGTTTTTCACTGAACTCCCGCCACGAAGCTCTCATATCGCCCAGCGACCTCCGCGGCTTGCTATTAGGCATATCATCCTTCCTCTCTTCTAGACTATCCTTCTTTCCACTTTGAAAGAACAAGTACTTCTTCTTATTGGACTCCGTTGGGCTCTTGCAGGTTCTGTTGTCATAGACGTCCCTGTCTATCGAAGAGATCATGTGGTCCGAAGACACTTTAGCTATCTTCCCCTCCTTCTCTGGCTGAGATATATCCGTAGTGCTCGTCAATTCGGATGAAACCGACCCGCTGTCGACTACATTCTTCGTGTAGTCTATCGAGTAGGCTTCGTATTCGCAATGTGTCGGGTATTGCAACGTGTGGTTGGTGCCGTCGGCGAACGCTGTTGGAATGGACCATAGTTTGTCGTTATAGTTGGTTTTTTTAACGCATTGTTTAGAGTTGGGACATAGCGGCGTTTTCTCTTGCGCGTCCCACATATAGCCTGACGGATTTGCTTTCACACCTGTCAGATTTAAGTTACGTTCAATACACGCTTTAAACATACACACAACCGTTCTGTAAACTCTTGTTAACATTTTATCTTAAAAATAACAATTATTCTATTTTTTTTTTTTCAGTTAAAAACCGTTAAAGACATTTAACTGAAACTGTGCGTCTCTAACGGCCTTCACTAACTATACTAACCGGAATCCCAGTGTTCATCGTTTTCAGTGTCAGTGTCGTCGCACGAACCGGGACTGGAGGAGGGGGACGAGGGGGACGAAGGCGAGGAGGGGGACGAGGGGGACGACGAGGGCGAATGCCTTTGCGTTAATACTCTGCCGCTCCATACGGACGTGGGTGGTGGCTTTTGTACTATCAACTCTATCTGCGAATAAAATAAAAATTAACCTTAATGCATTTATTTTTGATAAAAAAAAACCTTTAAATTCTAGTACAGCCATTCTCAAAGTGGTGTTCCGTGGAACCCTAGGGCTAAAATACTGCAAAAAAATACCTACCAAAGGGATATTATAAGGTTACATCTAAATATTCCAACTAAATATTACATAATATTACATTGCAATACGATTATTTATAAATCAGTTTTTTATAATTATATTAAGGCTTTTTCCTTCGCCAAAAAAGTTTGAGAACCGCTGTTCTAGTATATATTTGATCCATGAACGACTTTTCATTACACAATAGAACCTCGATAAGATAAAGACCAAGGGAAACGTTAAATAATTTGAGTTATTGAGGTTTTTACTTACTAAAGGTTTAAGTTAAGGAGTTTTTATTAGTTTATATTTTTACTTACAGAGGTCCGTTTATAAGCTTTGTTTAGGAATTATAGAGAAAAACGAGCTAGGTCGAATGCAAATGAAACTTAGGAATGTTATTATGTGCATACATACTTTATTTTAGGTTTAAAGGTACATTTATTCAAGTTTATTTTATTCTACATAAAAAAAGTCGGTATTATTTTTTTTTGTTTCAAGTGCCCAAATTATTCGTTTAAATTATAAAGGCTTCGTATTTTAAGTAAAAGAGGTTTTGGACTCCGAGGGGAAGGGAACACAAAATTTTATGAATTTATAGAGGTTATTACGTTGTCGAGGTTGTACTGTAGTAGTCTTGTGATCAGACAGACCTCCACTATAAACAGTTTTAAAAACATTCTCCACAAGCACTCCCTACATAAACAGAATAACAAGATCCTCTGACATAATTATATTTATAATTTGGTATAATTACACTATTATTAATAATCCAAATTATTTGTATATTTATTTTATTTTTCTGCACTATTTGCAGCATCACCGCTCACATCCAAAGGTTAACTGGCAGAAAATGCCTGAAGGAGTTCGCCTTTTGTAATTTTTGGTACAATAAAGAATTTAGAAAAAAGTAAGGTGATTCAATTCTAATGAGTTACCTTAAAATCTGGTGTGTATAACTTGTTCTGCCTATCCTTGTGCGCATCGTCCAGTTGCCATTTGTTAAGGCACAGCTTGAACGTCTCGACCTCCGGCGCTGAAACATATTAGAATACATAACTTTAACGTTACAAATACAACAACACCAAAACCACGGACGCGTTACATAAAGAAACTTTCACTATGCTGGCTTACTTACTTTCAAAATCAGCATCATATAAGATACAGGACTAGTTAATAATAATAATACGGAGTAAATTTTTATTAATTTATTTATTTACTTTCAGTAATTGGGCTCCAATAGAGCGCTTTTACTCGTCAATACAAATATAAATGAAATGTTAATTTAATAATTATCAATTTGATTTAGCTGCTGTATACTGGCATTGTCCACTTACATACTAATGTCATAATAATATATAATAAATCTACTATGATGTAGAAGAATAGCTGCTGTATAGGGGCATTGTCATCCTATTGTATACCTAAGGGTAAACATAAAATGACATAGATTATGTTCAAGCTTTATTATCTATAAGATATTCATCTAACATGTAATATGATTTTAGAATAAGTTGAATATTTAGTATTATTATTATATATTATTTGCAAACCATTCATTCGTATTACATTATACTATAAATAAGAATAGTGTGTCCTGTCAATTTAGACGGAGCACATTCGCCTTCTCAGGAAATGTAATGTAATGAAATTAGTTTATTAGCATAGGCACTAAAGGCGTGCGCTTGCTATTAGACTCTACAATGACTTCGGAAAAGCGTATGACGAGAAGACCACAAGAAACTCGCCAATCATACAGGCGTCCATAAAATAATAAACAAAAGCTGAATTTTAATTCAGAGATGTGACAACACAGATACCAGCCCATAATAATATGAAAAAATACGCTGGCGAGTAGCAAAGAGAGAAGCATCCATACACCAGGGATACTATAAAATATATAGTATACTCACAATCGGGCAACGGTGGTATTCTAACCGCACCGACGCCATGAGCCACGAAGAACGTGTTGAACCAGAAGTGAAATAGCTTCTCCCGCCTAGCCACTTTGTGTTTGGCGAACACCTGCACGTGCACGTCGCCCGAGAGAGGCGAGCATTGTGCGAGCGAGACACGAATACATTGGTCCGTCCTGTGGACCGTCGTAGCCGGTTGCTTCTGTGGATGCAAGAATAAACACATATATTAGTACGTATGAAATATACATAAAACAAGACATTGACAACATGTGGAGCAGTGGTAATCCCTCTAGATCAGAGGTTCCCAAACTTATTTCGTCTAACACCCACTTTGAAAATCAGTTATTATGTAACCCCCCCCCCCCCCCAATTTTTTAATTAAACCCTTACCGTCCCTCTCTAGGCCTCCAGCGTCCACAAGGGGGTGTTATCGCCCACTTTGGGAAAGACTGCTCTAGATAATCAGTGATACTATTTTTTATAATATAGTATATTACCACATTTAACAGTCCTTAAGCAGAGGCAACTTATATACCAATATATACAATATACCGACTTGAGGAAAACGTGTCTGCTTCATAGCTACTTTTCCAAGCTAATCCCGAAACGAGGCTAGATTACTTCATATACGTATAGATATACACGGCGATTATCAAATGGATACAGTTTTTGTAGGTATATAGGCGATGGAAAGAGAAACGATCGCGACGTCGTGTACAGCAAAAAAGATATTTGCATCCCTTTCACACATGCCTCAACTTCGACACGATAGGAATATAGCTATCCCTTTCTAATGATTGTTTCACCCAGTCCAAAGTCAACAAAGTTACTCACCTCTAATTGTCTGACATCTATCTCGATGAGCGAGAGGGTGGATGTGAGCGTGGGCGGAGTGGGAAAGAGAGAAAGCGACCGAATGTGGAGCGTGCAAGCGCGATACTGCAACCCGCCGCGAACAAGCGACGCGTAATATTCAACATAACGACGTTGCGACGGTATCGTCACTCCTGAAAAAAAAAAACAGTTCCAAATTCAAATGTCTTTATTGCATGTCATAATAAACAATTTCAATTAATAAGCTAAATTTAATTTATTGTTTCGAATCATTGATGTATTCGTCAATTGAATAAAAGCATTTTAAAATCAAATATATTTTTAAATTCATCAAATCACTCTTTCTATCAAATATTGCAATTTCTGCTATCTAAGAGAAAATCTATAGTACACTGTGTAAGGGATTATAATCCGACCAATTTTTATTATTTAACCCATCGTCGGGCGCCCTTCAAAAACTCCTTAAATCGGGCGCGGTGTGCTTGACGGGCTCATTGAGAAAATTGATGATTAATTTTTTCTAATGATTTCGAAGTAGAAAATCAAAATCAATCTTTTTTATTGGAATGTTTAGAAATAAACTTTATTGAAAAGTTATAGAAAAAAAATTTTTCCCCTTTAAAACAGACTAAAAACTTCATAGAACCTATAATATTGTGCCTGTAAGACCGGCCGCGCCCACCGGAGGGTTAAGGACAAACTTTAACTAGTCGGATTATAAAAATAACACTTACATCTCTCCTACATTTATTTCTATAATAAAGTACATTTACTGAGTTATTTGTTTTAGCTAATTTATAGTCCCTTTTGTTTGTATTAGAAAAAAGCGTCTCACCTTTTTCATCGTGCGTTCTCTCTGTACCATAATAATTTAGGGCCTCATCGGCCGTCGCCTTCTGTCCACTATACAATAAATAACAACACACCATTGTACCTGGAATTTGTGAAAAAAAAAGCAATTAAAAAACTTATTTAGTTAAGAAAAAACTCTACAATTGTATACAAAGGCTCGTATTTATAAATTACGCTCAATCATAGACTCACTGAGTACAGTGGGCTTATCACGAATTTAGTCAGGCTTTCGAATCGAGCTGTCACAAATAAAACGGATCCGTTAGCAATCGGGATCATGAATTTTTACCAACGACTAACGAGCACCAGCAATCTATCAAATGAACGAAAGATCGAGACGTTCGAAAATTAACAAAAAGTATCTAAAATATTGTAGTTCCAAATCCGCACGCGGTGGCGCTGCTCAAATTTCCATAGAAATCGCTTGAAACGAACTCGGTTCGAAAGCCAGACTAAAATTCGTGATGAGCCCACAGTTCCAAACTCCAAATCACTAGCTATTTTAATGACAATTACCAAAATATCATTGAAATAAAAATGCTATATATATTTGTTAAAAGTCCGAACTTTCATACGTTGCAGTAACCTATTAGTTTAAAATCAATACATTATAACAATTATATTTTAATAGGATAAAATTCTTATTAGAACGATGGTATCGTATTCATTTAGAATATTTTTATGTAGTATGTACAAAAACAGAAAATACCAATGTAGATTGAATATACTGCATAGCTCCTAGATTACAATGCATTATATAGTAAAAAATGTTTGGTAAAATGGATAATAGGACATTTAGGAATACTTCCTTTTATCTCCAATTGAATTGAACTCTCTAAGGGTTCTTCCTTCGGCGTCCTTTCTTACTAATAAAAGAGTTTTTTATATTTTAATTTACGACAACTATCGTGAAAGCCTTTTGTGCGGCGAAATTTGTGCAAAACTCAAAATATAATTATAAAGGCCCGCACCACCCCTCTCTCTATTCTTAGTTTTAATTTATTAGCCACTTTCGGTCCCTTGGAAGAAAGGTTTTATGGCCTTTTGTTCGTATCGAAAAAAAGTGCACTTTCTTTGGGGGAGTTGGGAGTTGCGAACTTTAAAGGAATAACAAAAAAAAAATCGCACATGTTCACTTTATAGCGACAACCATTGAGTTAAATATAATAGAGAAACACTACGAAAACTAAATTCTTACAATAATATATATATACAGGTTTTATTTTTTTTCTTAAATAAGAGGGGGGGGGGGGGGGGCAATAAATAAATAATATATATATATGCACGGGCGTAGACAGGTTTTAGTTGTTTTTTTTTTTTTGGGGGGGGGGGGGGGGCAAGAAAATAAAACGACTGAAAGGGAATTCAAACTGCATTATTTTAGTGTAGAAATAGTAATGAATGAAGAATGAAGCTTCCATTTGAAGCCTAAGAAGCTCAAGTCTATTTTGCACTTGGCTTTCCTATAACACTTTATGTTCGAGCAGCAGACTGGCATTCGTATTTAATCGCAACTATTAGGTTAACAAACTTAGCTTTATTTCTCTAGTCTAGTGTAGTTTGGATTTCCGCAAAGTAACGCCTGAGACAACCAATGATATACGCCTGCCTGTCTTTATTTTAATTTTATGAAATAATTTAATTTCATTCAAAATTACTCATAATCTAAGCGACTCCTTCACCAATCTGTACGTACCAGTACGTCCCTTCCCCGCCTTACAGTGTACGGCGGCAACGTTTTCATGATGCGCCGACAGCCACTCGTGCACGTCCTCACAAAACGGCTGTATCAACTCGATCATCGGCGGCGTGTGGTCTTGAAAAGGGTACGTCGCCACCTAAGAAACAAAAAATAGAAAAAATAAATGACGGTATTACGAAAAACAGCTACATTACCCTTTAGTACAGTGTGCAATTTACAGGGGCAATTTGATTGTTAAGGAGGGCAATTCGAAAATGGACTCGACACGAGTTTAACCCTTTCGCTCCGGGCCATTTTTAAATGCAATGCTAGATTTCGGTGCCAAATTTAACGAAAAAAGGAAATTCTTAAATAATTGAGGTAAATAATTATTAGGTGTAATTTGGCTTGACGAGACCAAAATATCAACTGGGTGTTTGGTTACATTTGGCATAAGGATTTTAGGTGGGGCATGGCACAAAAAAGGTTGGGAAACACTGCTTTAGTAGCAGTTGTCCATGGGCGACTCATAGACTATAACCAAAGATTCCCAAGACCAGTGGATTTGCGAACGTATATTATGGAAGTCATAAAATGTAATATGTATATATTAATAAAACAGTTCTTTATTCATGGAACGCTTATATTTTCATATATTTTTTAGATTACAATAAAAACAAATAGGACGGCTTAATAGTTCCGCGACTCGCCACTAGGGAATCTCAGAGCATTACCAATATTAAAACCCTCATTTTTCTAAGGCAGCCAAGAGGTGGGTCCCGAGATTGGATTTTTTTTGTTAAATGAGTCCCCAGTCAACTTTGGGAACCACTGGACTATACTCCTCCATTTATGTGTGTTTTTTTCTCCTAATACCCATTACAATACATGTTAACCTAGCCTTGTAAAAACTCCGTTCTGATATTAATACACTCAAATAAAAAAACACCCATAAATACCAACAGAATCTAATAAAAATCTTGACAATATCTTCGGGCGAAAGTCTATAAGTTCGGATGATGGATTAGGCACCCACTTTTGTCGATTACATCGCGGCACTAACCATCGATCATAATCTAGATATATTGTCAACCTGGGACGAGAGTTATCGGCAACTTTTAAAAGCATCACTTCTACAATAAACATGTACACTCTTTATAGGGTAGACAATGTAATCTCACAATCGATCCGACATGCATAAATCGGTTTTGGCTTTGTATAAATTTTACATTTAACACTACAAATAAGACTGTTGTAATCCATATAAATTACACAATTATATATTTATATATGTATATAATAACATATTTAAATTCATTTGTTTTTTAGAAACAAAAAACAAATGAATTATATTGAAGATGTCGGCATTTTTTTTTTGGTTTTATAACAGCTCTGCATATGGAAGTGTTGCCAGTGAAACACCATAAATATTCCCAATATTTAAGGAAAATGTTAATAATAAAATATTTTTAATACTAAGGTGTCTATCACTGCGTTTCTTGCATTAGCAGTATGTGTTATATATGTTAAAATAATTATTCACAATTAAGATTATTAGATACGAGACAAGTGAAGCAGGCATCGGCACCTTTTTTCGAACAGTTATTCTGATAATGCCTACAGTCAACACATTGTATGAAAATAACACAAAAAAAAAGTAAAACAAAAGACGTACTAATTAGATCACACACAGCATTTATTATAAGAGTGTTAGGTACTTAGGTGTGAAAAACATCTCTTACGATGAGCGTTCAAATAGTGCGACCGTTTCTACCGGCAATCCCTGAGTGACTTTTAAAGCAATTATTACGAAAGTCAGTCACGTGACAGGTCTCGGGACAGAGAGACATACAATGTAATAAAAAATAATATTACACGTTAGATGAATATCTTACTGATAATAAAGCTTGGATATAGCCAATGTCATTTTATGTTTACCCTTAGGTATACAATAGGATGACAATGCCCCTATACAGCAGCTATTCTTCTACATCATAGTAGATTTACAATATATTATTATGACATTAGTATGTAAGTGGACAATGCCAGTATACAGCAGCTAAATCAAATTGATAATTATTAAAATTAAAAATTTATTTCATTTATATTTGTATTGACGAGTAAAAGCGCTCTACTGGAGCCCAATTACTAAAAGTAAATAAAAAAAATCCTAATATTTTTCCACTGTAAAAATTATGTTCTTATACTGTGCTATCCATAGTACAGTCAACTTTAAAAAATATAGAACGAAATATTATTTAAAAATTAAAAAAATAAAACACACTCCCTCTCATTTCTTCTATCATTTTCTCTTACTCTCGATGAAGCTAATTGCAACTGTCATTGTGAAAATTACTCTAGTTTACGTCAAAGGACATTGTGTCAAGGACATACGAATTTTTTTTATTTATACAGTAAAAAAAACCACACACTACAATACATTTAACGCCGTAAACCACACGGCTCTGAACTGATAACTAATCTGTCTTATCTGTGAATATGTATATTGGAGCGTTTCTCATATTACATAGTGCAGCCATTCTCAAAGTGTGTTCCGCGGAACCCTAGGGCTAAAATACTGCAAAAAATACCTACCAAAAGGAGATTATAAGGTTACATCTAAATATTCCAACTAAATATTACATTGCAATATGATTATTCATAAATACATATAAATCAGTTTTTTATAATTATATTAAGGCTTTTTCCTTCGCCAAAAAAGTTTGAGAACCGCTGACATAGTACATACAATAAGGACGCCTCTATGTCTCCAGCAACGTTTAACATTCACTCGACCACGTTATATTCCCACGACGAGTGCCAACGATGTTACCACCTCCTTTAGCTATATATTGTGGTCTAAACTACGATTCTATCAATAAACGTGTATGCTCCAGAGCAAGTATTTTATTACTGAGTTAATTTACTTCTATTTCTGCAGCTTCACTGATCACATCTCTCAAACTGATCTAGAAACGTATTACTTTTAAAATATTATACTTTATTTTTTCAACAATTATTAAATTATTATTATAATCTAGTATTTAATTTAAATTATTAACTTTTCATTACATTTTACACAAATTTTATTCATATACTACTGAGTTATGAAGACTGATATAAACTTCAAAAGTAACTGAACTATTTGAATAAAGAACGGCCAAACATTCAAACACTATTTAAATTTCGTCCCTTTCTTTCACCATTGAAACGAAAGAGACAACTAATTTTTTTTACGTGTATTTATAATGACATAAACTTTGTATAACACCATCGATTTATGGAGACTTGATCACTTAAGTTATTGAAATAATTGTTTCAATTTCACCTTCGATTTAATCATAGCGTACGTAAGCGAATATTACCGTATTAAGCACGGTATCAACTCATAATATAATCTCGGACTTATAACCCTACCGAGTAAGGGCGTCACTTGAGTAAATAAACATAAATAAGTAAATGGTTAAAACTCAAGGATTTATTGCATTTATACAGATACAAAATCAAAGAGAACGCAACCATCTGCCAAGAATGATAACATTTAATATGAAAGTAAATAAAATGTGTTAGCTATTATGGAATATTTTATATTTTATTTCGAAATTCAACCAATACGCCTCGTACATGCTCGCGATGATCGATAATGTTTACTTTAAATATAAATATATATGTGTATTAAATACATATTTAAATACAAGCGTATTATATCAGCCATTCTCAAAGTGCGTTCCGCGAAGCCCTAGGGCAAAAATACCTACCAAAGGGAGATTATAAGGTTACATCTAAATATTGCCATATAAAATTTAAAAGCAGTATGATTATTAATAAATGCATATAAATCAGTTTTAGAAAAAATATATTAGGGCTTTTAGCCAAAAAAGTTTGAGAACCGCTGCTTTATATTAAAACATTCCGCCTGATGTTAAGCCATAACGATCAATTCGTCTCCTCAAACCGGCATAGTGAAGGCGATTGTTGCACGGAGACCACAGTTATATCCGTTCAAAGAGTACACTCTAAGCTGTGGAGTATAGTCGTATGCCACTTACATACATAGATAGATAGTAACAACCGAAACAATTGACGATAATAAAAACAAATGATTTGTTCCAATTTCAAACCTTTAATGCACCTATACACAAGTGATAGCAATATGCCAATCGCGTCATACAGGTCAATAATCACGGGTGAAATTAAACTTGATAAACCCTACAATAGAACGCATGAACTCGCGATAACTTCCGCAATGACTACACTCCTTTCTTTCACGACTTCATTCAACAAAACAGAATACTGCTGAACAGGGCCGTCTTAGACTATGCTGGGATGCACAAGGATTCGGGGCCCTTTTGGAATGTAAAGAAGGCGAACTATACAAATTTTTTCACTATGATCTGCTTTATTACATTACATTAGTATGTAAGTGGGCACTGCCAGTAAACAGCAGCTAAATCAAATTAATAATTATTAAATTAATAAATTTATTTCATTTATATTTGTATATGTATTGACGAGTAAAAGCGCTCTATTGGAGCCCATTTACTAAAAGTAAATAAATTTTAAAAAATAATAATCAAATATGTAAATGTATTGATTTGAATGAATCTGAAAATGATTGACGTTCGTGCAACGAGAAAAGTGCAATGCGCGCGACCGTAATATTTTGATATTAAATGTGAGAGAAATTGTCAGTCCTTCGAGGCCCTCTGCCCCCGAGTGCCCTTATAGTACAGACGGCATTGCTGCTGAAGCGAGCATAGCGGATGCGACTGTTTCCTTCCAGCAGTCATTTGTCTGTAAGAGCAGTTGCTTCTGGTTATAACATAAAGCGGAATGTGGTTTATATGCTAAGCTATACTATATAAAAAACATATTTCAATCTAGAATTAGATGCCTTTAGTTTCTGCATCTTATTTTAATTTTTGTGAATTATGTATTATTGCGAATTATGTGACTTATGAATTGTTATTTACTTTTTTTTTCTGAACGAAAATTCAGTTTTTTTTTAAATTAATACAGGCTATGAATTGGCGAGAAGGAAAAATCCTTATATAAATTACAAATTCCACTACGCCACGAATAAAAAACCACGTTTTACTAGCTGTGGCGAATTTATTTGCGCGATTGCACCAAAATAACCGGTGCGGCTTAACCGCATAATCTCGAGTCTCACTTACTGCAAAAACATTGGACTGTCTATCCCAACTCAGTTGTTCTCATTCGACGTCGAAAAATCGTCACAATGACGTCACCAGTTGAAATAACTTCTAAATAATCTTTTATCAATTTTAAATAGGACAATTGTAATTATTATTTCATAATGATTACTTCATTTTACACCCACTCATTATAAAATATCCTCACCACTATTAAGACGTCAAAATTCGATTATCTACAGGTCAAATGACCGCTCCCGACACCGTACACCCGTAGAAGCGTAAAAGCGTGAATTTATAATAAATAAAAAAGTATCTAACGAGAAATAGATGTGTTAAAATGCACGTACACACAATGTGAGTCATATTTCACGAATTCGCGTGCATCACTAAACGCGTACCTATTCTTGTTAAAAAGTAATTCGAGAAATAAATAATAAACACGTGTATATTATATACGCTGTGTTATAGGTTAGCAGCTATAACACTCGAAATAAATATCAATATTCTTTATATATTTAATTATATCATATAATATACCGAGTAAATATTTATAAGATGACATTACGAATAAAAAAATATTTAGATTGGGAATGGAACCCGAGACCTCTATGTGACATTTTCATATTTATAATTTAAGTCATTAAATAAGTATCAGAGATCTTTTCAATAGAAATGAATCAATATGATTCCAAACAGCTGAAACTATTATATAGTCAATTGGAAACTATAGTAAAAAATAAATTTTTATTAAAAAGTATCCTATGTTACTTCTAGTACCTCCAAAAATATGTGTACAAAGTCTCATGATGATCGGTTAAGTAGTTGTGTTGCGTGAAAACGTAACAAACAAACTCACATTTACATTTATAATATTAGTAGGGATATACGTAAATATATGTATATTATAAACAAAAGCACGATCAGTACGATGACTGCCAATTGAAACGAAATCGAACCGTTATCGAAGCGCGAATAGAGCCGCCTATTCGAGATTGACTGCTACCAATGTCAGATAAGAAAACACTGTTGCTATGCCGCACTTACGTAACTGATCCTATGCAAATTCAGATAACTGCGTTCGTTGCATCTACTATTTACTCTAACAATGAATATATTATTAATAGAAATGCATTTTAGTATTGTAAATAATTCGTGGCGGAGTGGTTAGCACACAGAGGACCTGAGTTCTATTCCCGGTCAAAACAAATCTTATTTGTTTTGGGTCTGAGTGTTATAGAACCCGGAGCCTCTGTTTGAGTTGTCCTCGTCCTTGTCCTGATACCAATAGCACAAGCAATACTGGTTTGAGATCAGGGAATCGTATGTGTATATATTTTAAAAAAAAACTTCACAGTCCTAACTGGGCGATTGGAACAAGCATTCAGAAGCAAAATAAATGATAAAATAATTATTCAACATTATCAACAGCGTTTTTTTAAAGTTTAATTTCGCAATAATTATATTAAAACAACTATATATATGTAATCATAACTGAAATGTTAATTTGACGTAGTTTAACTACTTATTTATTAAAAAAGAAAAAAAAATACATTAACAATAAAACGCTTCCAAACATTCCCCCCCCCCCTCCCCTTCTTTACCCCGTTCTCCCCCCATCACAACAACTCAAACATAACAGCCAGATCTACAATAAACAAATATTTACATTTATTTATACTAATATTAATCAAATAAAAATATTAATTTGGACCGCGACCCGCCACACGAGGGATTGTAGCACCAATAAAGACCCACTCCGCCACCGAGACAAACAAGCCGAAGCAAACTTTATTTCCATACAAAACGAACATTACACGAACCCAACAAATTATATAGCGGGAATTAACTACAACGATGATGTTCGAATGTCACCATGTCTAAACTCGTAGTCATAAAGCCGCCGGTGATAAATGTATTGAAAAGCGTCAAGCACACTTCAGCGGCCATTAAATTTTTATAGCACTTTCATTGCTATATTAATTTCCAGCCTAATTATAAAACTAGAACCGAACGCCCGTCGTTATGTCGCTCAATAGGGTTGGCACCGAATAATAATCTAAACTCGTAACTTTTTTTTAGGTAACCTAAAAATTCGAGATAATCCCACCACTTTCAAGCGGAACACCCGTGAAGTCTAGTCGCGTTTCAGGATCAGTTTGAAAGTGGCCGGGATAACGAGAGGAGTGAGTCCTGTCAATTTGGACAGAGCACATTCGTCTCCTCAAGCCGGCATAGTGGAGTCGACTGTTGCGCGCGGACATCTGTCTGTGGTAACAGTTGTCTATGCTCATGGACCGCACTCTAGCTTAACATCAGGCGGAGTGTGGTCATATGCTGGGCTATCAATAAAATAAAAAAAATCTCCGAAGTTGTTCGCGATGATTCAACTAATTTAAAAAGTTAACTTAGTATTGCGTTTAGTTTAAATTATTTTCGAATTAAAAAAAATTCAGTTTCGAAATATTTGCAGCCACAATATCGCGACAAGCTTCCGAAACATTTATAATTACAAAGTTACATAGTTCGCACCCTCAACCCCTAAGGCACGACCACTCTTTCACATTTTTAACACTTTAAAACAGCGGTTCTCAAACTTTTTTGGCGAAGGAAAAAGCCTTAACATAATTATAAAAAACTGATTTATATGTATTTATGAATAATCATATCGCAATGTAATATTTAGTTGCAATATTTAGATGTAACCTTATAATCTCTCTTTGGTAGGTATTTTTTGCAGTATTTTAGCCCTAGGGTTCCGCGGAACACACTTTGAGAATGGCTGCTTTAAAAAATCGAGAGAGATAACCACCATCAATCACCATAAATAAGTGAAATTCAGAACGTGCTAATTCAAAACAATTTAATAGTTTTGTTATTTTTATAGTTTTGTAAAGATATGTAAAAAAAAAAACATTAAACGTTATGTAATCCAATTTACCCATCTGGACCTGAAAAAAAGTAGAAAAAAAAAAGCAAAGTGACTCACCCTTTCATGAAACTTGTGATAATCGTACGACCTCTCCGAGCAGAGGTTGTAAATCTTATAATGATCCTTATGCTTATGCTCTAGAAACCGATAAACTTCGTCAATATGATTCCTATATACACCTTCCAGTTTTTCAGCAGGAAAGCCCATCGCTATCAACCGATCTGTTATATCTGTTTGAAGAGTTAGTCAAGGAATAACAATTTCATATTAAATTTTCATCTACAATCCAAAAACTGTGGGCTTATCACGAATTTTAGTCTGGCTTTCGAACCGAGTTCGCTTCAAGCGATTTGTATGGAAATTTGAGCAGCGCCACCGCGTGCGGATTTGGAACTACAATATTTTAGATACTTTTTGTTAATTTTCGAACGTCTCGATCTCTCGTTCATTTGATAGATTGCTGGTGCTCGTTGGTCGTTAGTAAAAATTCATGATCCCGATTGCTAACGGATCCGTTTTGCTTGTGACAGCTCGATTCGAAAGCCAGACTAAATTCGTGATAAGCCCACAGAAGAGAGATGTCATCTTAAAAATGAGTAGACAACGGTTTTTAATTTTAGTATCGGCATTAAAACACAAACCCTATGCTATTTGTATTCGTGTAATTGTGTATATGTTGGTGTGCTTACATATTTTATATACTTAGGTGCTAGATTTATGTATGTATGCAGACTTAGAGCTAAGCAAGAATATACCTACTAAAATTATACTATATAAGCTATGATCGGCGCGTTTCTTGTGATTTCTTCTCGTCATACGCCTTTCCGAAATTAGTAGATCCTTACTATGCGAGGTAAAGATACACTGTTTTGATTTTCACATATAAAAGAGAGGCACCATCGTATCACATTTTTAAAAGACTTCTGACCAAACATTTTATCTCAAAGCAAAATATCTCTTAATTCTTTAATTTATTTAATGCACTTATAACTTTTCTTCATAAATATGGTATGTATTTAAGTATATATTATTATTTATTATTTTATGTATTGTATGTATTGTATATATTTAGTTATTATTTTCTTCACATTGCACCAAATATAACCGCTCACACCAATAAAGGTTAGCGGCATTAAGCTCGCCTATGTAAAAAAATCATTTATTTTTTTGCAATAAAGAATTTATTTATTTATTTATAGAACACCCAGAAACAAAATAAACCTACTATTTTAAAATTATAACACAGCATTGATATTTATTTCGATTGAAAATCCTACAGAGTGCAAACACGAATAAATATATTCAATAATCAAGAATATTATTATATATTCATTCAAGCTACCAACATAATAACGATATTAACATCATTGTTATTAAAATAAATAAAATTTAAATAAACAAAAGCCGCTCTATATGCATAGACAATAATTTACAAAGGAAACCAGTTAAAAGCGGTTCTTGCGCTATTTATATGATGGAGAAGAAAAAAATATACGTTTCGTTTCTATACCCATATTTTAAAAGTATTGTAACTTGGGGCCGGTAAATCAATAATTTCAATTCCTGATTTAATTTTTGTTTTGCATATGTACCTAACGCTCAACTTACTTAGTACTAAGTTAGTAGTAAGAATCGTGCTACCGGCCCCTGCTTACTTACATAAATATAATCGCAGATGTACTGCAATTTTTGTTTGTACGAATATACTGATATAGTTCGAACGTACATTGGTACATATACTATAAAAATCCATTCATACCATAGCAAATAAAATAACATAGGAACTCGAATATAAATAAAACCATATAGGTATATACATATATATAGACAAAAAATATTACATGCCTATCTGGAATAGGTACAACTGAACAAATACTTATACAAGTAAGTAAAGCTGACCTAAGGTTTATCAGCGAAACGTATGCCCCGCTGTGATTAAATTGCATTCGCATACGTCAATACTGTCACGTAGACAGGCGAGATAATCACAAGACAGACACACACACATACAATACCAACATATAGTCTACCTAAAAGGCTTAAAATCTTTAACCTCTGGTACACAGTGCTCTTGAATTTGAAACCAACGTTTTTTCCTAATATTTATTTATTACTTGTTTAATATATTATAAATACAAGAATTGTACATACTAACATTATATTGTACAGGTCACGATTGATGAATTTCTTATGATTTCTTCTCGTCATATGCCTTTCCGAACTTTACCTCAGCTGGCATTAAGCTCGCCATTGTGTCAACGTTTTGGTTTTGTTATGCAATGAAGAATTTTTATTATTATTATTACTATGCGAGCCTAAAGGAAGCGTCTATGAAAACTGCATTATTTATCTGATTTAAAGATATTTTTCAATTGTTTTCAAACATATTTATAAACATCTAATGTCGCAATATCTACAACTATAATAGTCACAAGTAAAAAGAGATGCAAATACAGTCATAGGTTTACATGAAAAACTTTCCACACGATACTATAGAACAGAGCTGTCCAACTGGCGGCAAATAATTATTAAATATGAGTGCTAATAATAAAAGAAAAATATACCTCGAAAATCGAGAATTTCAAGATCGCTGGGAGATGGATTATTTATTTATTTTGAACAAGAACATAAACCGACTTTTCATTCATCAAACCTTCTTGGCCCCCAAAATGTTTGGTGAAGAAAATATGGCCTGCGGGCTATAACAAGTTGGACAGCGCTGCTATAGAAGGAATTCATCAATACAACTGACTACGCTATGATGGAAAATAGCTTCCAGGACAAAGGCTTCACAAACATATAAAACTCAAGACTCGAAACACGGGTTCAGAACCTCTGCATTACCTTAGGCATCGCGACTCCAAACTTCAAAATAACGATGTTTCTTTAGGACAGAAGATTGGACCAATAACTATAACTCAAAATGAAAAGAAACAAGTGGACACACTACGTCACTTTATACGAAAAAAATAATTACAAACAATAATATTATAAAGATAATAATTTTAAAAAGGGAGTCACCAATTTTCACCAATAACCTGTGGGCTTATCACGAATTTTAGTGTGGCTTTCGAACTGAGTTCGCCTCGAGCGATTTGTATGGAAATTTGAGCAGCGCCACCGCGAGCGGATTTGGAACTACAATATTTTAGATACTTTTTGTTAATTTTCGAACGTCTCGATCTTTCGTTCATTTGATAGATTGCTGGTGCTCGTTAGTCGTTAGTAAAAATTCATGATCCCGATTGCTAACGGATCCGTTTTGCTTGTGACAGCTCGATTCGAAAGCCAGACTAAATTCGTGATAAGCCCACTGATATAACTTCTGTATCTTCATAGTGGATTCTAATAGCTGTCGTTTTTGAAGCTAATAAAATAATCAAAGAAAATATACTAGCTGTTGCCAGCGACTTCGTACGTGTAGTAACGAAGATACAAAGTACTATGAAGTTTAATGATGTTTCATATTTCAGTCAACAGAAAATGCCTATCACACTTCAGTTACAAAATCATGCCAAATTTCATCTTTGTACGTCAAGCGGCTTACGAGATTTCATGATCACTCATCCTTTCGCGGCATACATGACCTGGATAATATTTCTATAGCCTATATTGATGTGATAATCTAGCATTCAAATAGTGAAAGAATTTTTAAAATCGGTCCAATAGTTTTTAAGCCAATTCGTAACAAACATACATAAATACAAATCTTTCCTCTTTATAATATTATAGTATAGATCAGTGATTCTCAACCACTGTGCCGCGGCACTTTTGTGTGCCGCCAAATTTCAAAAGTGTGCCGCCAAATTTTGCAAATATATAATAATGTTAATATTATTAAATTATATCATTTAAAAAGAAAAATATTTTTAACATGAATATATATTTAAATCCACAAAAAAATTAATTATTTTATTATTTGCTTTGCAACGCGTTTTTTCTTAGTGCCAAATTATGATGAAGCGGCGTGCATAGCAATAGGAATATGTCTCAAGTCGGCGCATTTTTACGACCAAATATAAATGAAATTATCAAAAAACATCAAGCTCAAATTTCGCATTAAAAATATTTTTATTATTAGCTTGTAATTAATCCCTCAATAAACGTTTAGTTATTATTGTAGTATATATTAGTTTATTTCGTATATTTAAAATTTTTGTCATAAACTATTTATGCAGTGTGTTGTAAGTAAATAATTTTTATCTTTTTCTTTGTGTGCCGCAACAAAAAAAAGGTTGAGAATCACTGGTATAGATAAATACTACAATGACAAATATTCTTTACCACGTATATTACTTCAGACGGTTTAAACTCTGATGATTGAAGCACACATTATATCATAAGTTAAGTAAACGCTGTCCATCAAACAATGTCATAATGTCAACTAGTTAATATGAAATACATTTATAATTAGGAAACGGGTCAGGTGTTCTCCGCACACTTTAAATTCCATTATCAATTAAATATGTCATCATAGACGCGTAGTCTGGCAAGGCGTTAAAGAGAATAAAGGCAGATTTGAAATATATAAAAACATTATTAACTAACTTCGTTTTTATTCGATAAACTATACAGTGATACAGTAGCTAGCTGAGGTCGCAGGTTCGATACTTAGTCGGGTTTTGGTTATCCTAGTTCGAAAACAGGACATTGTATGTATGTATGTATGTATAAGGAAAACAACACTATTTTCGAAAATATTTCGAAAAAATTTTACAAACTAAATTCAACTCTCCCCACTGCCGTCTCCTGCATGACCGTCTTCATTTTACAGAACCCTAATTATGAAATTATTTTGTAAAATTCAAGAGCGGACGAAGATTTGTGTTTAAAAAAATATATAAAAACTAGCTTTTACCCGCGGCTTCGCTCGCATTTAAGTCATTAAATAAGTATCAGAGATCATTTCAATAGAAATGAATCAATATAATTACTATATTTTCTTGCTTGGCTGGGATTATCAATTTTTAAAAATTACTACATACAATGTTGTTTCCTAACCTCAAAAATTCAAATAGTTTTATACTGCATATATAAAAATGACAGACAGAAATAAAAATAAATATAGAAAAATTCCAAGCAGCTGAAACTATAGTCAATTGGAAACTATAGTGAAAAAATAAATTTTACTTCCATTACCTCCAAAAATATGTATACAAAGTTTCATGATGATCGGTTAAGTAGTTGTTGCGTGAAAACGTAACAAACAAACTCACATTCACATTTATAATATTAGTAGGGATTGTTACTCGTTCGCCTTGGATTATGTGTTTAATTTCACATAAATGCTGCCTGCAAATATTTCTTTGTAGTTACAGTTATCTCCCCGCACGGACCGCACTCGAGCTATCAGTGTGCGGTCAGGTCACAGGTTCGACTATCTGCTATATATATATTTAAAAAAACCGATGCACAATTACTAAGGTCTAAAGTTCATTGCACTTTTAAGTGTCGTTAAAATTATTAATAACTAGCTGATGCCAGCGACTTCGTTCGCGTAATAATGAAGATATAAAGTACTATGAAGTTTAAATTTTAATATGCAAAAGTACTTATTGTGACATAACTGTAATAGTTAGACATATGGTATCGCAGACTTTTTTGTAGATATTGATGTCCTCTATAAAACTGTTGTACATCACTTTGCTCTATTGTCAATAATTTCCGCAGCATACGCAATATAATGATTTTTTTTCATATTTTAAGTTACATTATTGAAATTTTCATCCGGGTTTTTGAAAATATTATATAGCCTGTGTTTATCAGGGATTTTTTACGATTCTAAGGGTAAAAGAATTTTTCAAATCGGTCCAGTAGTTTCGGAGCCTATTCAATACATACAAACAAACAATCAAATGTTTCCTCTTTATATAATAGTATAGATATAGATAGATAACTTATTCCGAATTACTACGTATTAATTTACTTAAAATAATCATATGATTCAGAGACCCACTTTCATACTGTCTTTTATTTCGGTTAATATTAGCAGTTACTATTATAAAGAAAACACAACTATGTCTATTCCGGACTTCAATAAAATCGCCATAACTCTATCTACTCTTTTATTATATACTAGCTGTTGCCCCCGACTTCGTTCGCGTAGTAATGAAGATATAAAGTACTATGAAGTCTAATGATGTTTAATATTTCAACGACGCCTGCCTTTTATGGCAATTTTTGACAACCTTGGGTTACAATATTGTAGTTTTGGTAAGAATACTTACTTTTTTCCTGTAATTTATAAAGCCTATATTGATCAGTGATAATGTAGCATTCAAATGGTGAAAGAATTTTTGAAATCGGTCCAGTAGTTTTTGAGCCAATTCGTTACAATTACAGATATAACGTATAGATTTTCTCTGTCTTTCTCCCATTGTATTTTGTATTTAACTGTGATAGGACTATAACTTTTTAACTTATAGTATATAGTGCTACCTGATTCTCAAAACAACCGACTAATATATTGATAATAGAATTAGACCAAATATCACCTGTCAATGTATGGGTGTCATAGACCTCTTAGCCCCTTTTCCGAACCAGTATAAATAACAAAGGTATTGGCCCAGAATCATGACGTCTACGACCGAAAGGGTCGAGTACAAGATTGACGTTTCTACGTAAATATAAGAAACAAAAAAGTCACACCTCTTCCCCCTCCCAACCCCCCTCACCTCTTCTCTTTGATTATTAAGATTTATATAGTAGAAGATATCTCGTAAAATTTATCAAGTATTATCAAGTTGATCACGCCTAAAGCATTTCTCATACAATAAACATTAGCGGAATAGACCTTGTTAAGAGCTAGATTTATGCATTTAATTTTATTTATACGTTATGCAAATAAGCCTCCATAGCCATGGCAACCATGGTAAGAGTTAATTAAGGATACGACATTGTACTACGAGACGGTCGCAGCGCGCAACATGGCAAGTCAAAAATACTGATTTTTATTATTTGAATTTTCATATGACAAAAAATAACACATATACAATTACAATACACTGAAAATAAATTAAAGCATTCTGTATTACTACCCGAAACAAATGAATTAAGACCTACTATCGATTTTTTTTTGAAGTGAAAACTTCTTTAGGCGCGTTGAGCGTTTTGGTAGAGGGTAAAATCCTCGGTTCGCGTCACCGACATGCTAAAGTGAATTTTTAATTTGACTATTATTGTAATTATTTAATTGAAGGATTACTGTTTATTTATTGACTTTAAATTCATTGACTTCAGTATAAAAGTGAGTATGAAACATATTAATATTTTTATACAGATAAATGAATAATGAAAACAACGAATATATTTTTAAAAAATTTCATATAATTTTTGCATATAGTTTCAATTACTCTTAACTTAATAGTTCCGTTTTCACTTCTATCGGCAGTCCCACGACTGTTTATGTTTTTATTTTAGCCTAGCATATGACCACACTCCGCCTGATGTTACGCTGGAGTGTGGTCCATGGGTGGAGATAACTGTTTCTACAGACTTGAGAAGAAGAATGTGCTATGTCCAAATAGGACACACTCCTCTCGTTATTTAATCCTATGATTAGCTAGCTTGGTTATACAGAACGGGACACGTTTCAAAAGAAAACTATGAGATATTTAAAAAAAAGCTATTTTCAGAAAGTTTATGTACATTCACATTTATTTTTTGAAATATGGGAGGTTCCCGTGCCCCACCCTCTATAAGAATAAGCCTTTTTTTCACAGACATAAAGAATTAAAACGATCTAATTCGATATTTAATTTAGAAAAAAATAAAGTGAACAGCTTTGAGTCGAGATCAAAACAACGTTACAGTTTCAAACCTTGAGATTTAC
The DNA here is from genome assembly GCA_028551675.1 of Tineola bisselliella. Taxonomy (NCBI): domain Eukaryota; kingdom Metazoa; phylum Arthropoda; class Insecta; order Lepidoptera; family Tineidae; genus Tineola; species Tineola bisselliella. The sequence continues at coordinate 258,326 of JAPWLS010000824.1, forward strand.
AGCTGGATTAAAAAAGCAGCGCGAGGCTGAATTATCATTATTATTATTATTATTAATTTACTTTTATTACAAATTGGCACTTGGCCAATTTTAAAACTACGCTAGAAGACCTATTACCCACATATAAATGTCAACAGTCACTATGGAATACTATTGAAGCAAACAGAAGACGATCAATCGCGACCAAGTAACAATTTACACACACTACGATAGATTATCCTTAATGGTTGCAAAGAGAAAGAAGAATATATTTTAAAACCAGCTATTTAACACTAGATTTACCAGACCAGTCAAAATGACTGGCCTTGCAAGATCAAATTAAAATTCCTACTGCGTGTAACATTTTCTTTAATTCTTCTAATCTTCTTTAATTTATAACAGAAGAATTAGTTTTATGAATTTTATATTATTTTATATATATTTGTAACAAATACATACTTTTTTGGTTTTGGTAGAAATAGGTATATTTAAGCTGGTAAATCTAGTGTTAATTACAATAATAGTGATATATCTACCTACCTACTATATATCTACCTAAATATTATCAATTATAACACTAAAGTAGTCCGTCGCGTGTAGGTGCTTCGAAACGGAGAAAAAAACCTAACAAGTTAAATTCAAAGTTACGCGCTGTCGTTCCGAGCGTCATTATGTAAATGTCGTCAGTCAACGTTGTCTATTGAAACGGTTAACTCTTGTCTAAATCAGGTTTAGTTAAAACACTGCTTAGCAACAGCTAATTTAAACTTTAGTTAAAAATTAAACGCTGTTAATTGGACATTTAGGAAATACGATCGTTACTTTAACATTATAAATGTGAACGTGAGTTTGTTTGTTACGTTTTCACGCAACAACTAGTCAACCGATCATCATGAAACTTTGTACACATATTTTTGGAGGTACTAGAAGTAACATAGGATACTTTTTAATAAAAAAAATATATTATTTTTACTATACTTTCCAATTGACTATAGTTAGTATGATCTCTGATACTTATTTAATGACTTAAATGCGAGCGAAGCCGCGGGTAAAAGCTAGTTATGTATACAAAATTAACATTAACCGAAATCAACTAACAACTGCTACTACATGTTTTTGTTACCCTAGTCCTTAACTATCCCTACTTAGAGCTCATAGTATCTCAATCATCTCGAGTTAAAGAGTAATTTTGACAATTAAAACGTGACTCTCGCTATCCTGATAAAAGAGACATTGATAATTTTAACATACATTATGAACAAGACCTACTATTCAATTGGTGAATTTATGAGTGACATTTTGTAAATTTAATTTTAATTTGACATTATTTAGCATTTAAAGTTGATACAGTAATACCCCGCTTTACGCGACCCCGTTATGCGCGGTTTCACTATAACGCGAAATTAAAATTTATTATTAAATTACGCGAAAGAGTGCGTATAAACATAATGTAGTCATCAACTTCTCTATGGTCGCGGGAATTTCAGTTAACGCGATTTTTTCCGGAACGTATCCCTCGCGTAAAGCGGGGCATTACTGTATTTCTATTATACAATAGTAAAATTTAATTGTACGAATCATTGTATACTATGTAAAATATGTGATACTACTAATATTATTTTAAGGCCTATATTATGGCAAATAAATGATTTTTAATTTACATTTGAAGATAGTTAATCGCACACGTACATAAGACTAGAGAAGATGACCAGTCGTGGCCCGCTTCATCCCGACAAATATTATGCTAAAATAATACATCCACGCGTTCAAGGCCGTGCCTTTACAGTTTGTGCCGGCATCTATAATTAAAACATTTTCTTTTATAGAATCTATACTAATATATAAAGAGAAAACATTTGAGTGTTTGTTTGTATGTACTGAGCAGGCTCCGAAACTACTGGACCGATTTGAAAAATTATTTTACCATTAGAATCGTACATTATCTCTGATGAACATAGGCTATAAAATTTTTTCAAAAACGTTAGCGGTTAATGTAACCCAGAGTGTGAAAAAATAAGATTATATTGAGTACGCTGCTGAAATTATTGACAATAGAACAAAGTGATGTACTACAGTTTTATAGTGGACATCAATATTTACAAAAAAGTCTGCAATACCATATGTCTAACTATTACAGTTATATCACAATAACTACTTTTTCATGTTAAAATTTAAACTTCATAGTACTTTATATCTTCATTACTACGCGAAGAAGTCGCTGGCAACAGGTAGTATTCAATAAACTGCAAACTCTCGCACAAGACAATTTCATTACATATTATGCAGTAACAATTATTTACAACGAGAAACAATTGACAATAATCAAAATAAAATGAGAAACATTTTGCATATAATCCCTACTAATATTATAAATGTAAATGTGAGTTTGTTTGTTACGTTTTCACGCAACAACTACTTAACCGATCATCATGAAACTTTGTACACATATTTTTGGAGGTACTAGAAGTAACATAGGATACTTTTTAATAATAATAATAATATATTTTTTACTATAGTGTCCAACTGTCTATAGTTTCAGCTGTCTGGAATCATATTGATTCATTTCTATTGAAATGATCTCTGATACTTATTTAATGACTTAAATGCGAGCGAAGCCGCGGGTAAATGCTAGTATTACATAAACGAATGAGTTAGATGACAGTAAACAGTTGCAATGGATTACTATTATTGGTCAAAAATCACGCGAACAATGTTTCAAGCGTGTGATTGGTCTACTTTGATATATGCTCGAGCGAAGTTTCTGAACACACCATAAGAGTAACGTTCGCGTATTCATTTACAAAAGAATTCTGCAATTATTGATTTTGTCACATGCCTACCATATTACGTGCGTACACTTAAAGCCGCGCCCCGGGTAATTTTACGAAATCAAGCGTTTGTTCAACGCGAATAAAAGTACGTACGAACGTTTTTAATATAGGCTAAAAATCGAGTTGCTATGTGCGTTTTGCCAGTCGATCACATGCCCCAAAAGTAGAATACCCTATAGATAGAACGTGATTGTATCCAGGATTTTTTTTTATTTTTGGGACCACGAATCTAACCTCTACTCAGTAACCACTACGCTATCCAATTAGTTCCAATTAGTCATAAAACAAAATTATCACATACAAAGAGATTTGATATTTCTTAATTATTTCCCCTTGAACTAAACATGTTTAAAATAACATGCAAAAGCAAATTATGTACTTCCAAAACATCTGCTCTACCTTAAACAGACATTAAAAGCGTGAATATACTGATTTGTTTGATACTGATTTTTCTTTTAAAATCAGTTGATGGTTCTCAAAGTTTATAAGAAATCTCTAAGGCGCACCGTGGGCAGAAATGTGAAGGTCACCACTTGAAGGTTGGCCAATGTAATGAAGATTCAAATTGCATAACATTACCAAATACAACGTGTATAATTCGCCACATGGCAACAGTTTATGCGCTAATTAAAAAAAAACAACTGCGACTCCACAGTTTTTTGTGCCACACAGCGCTATTATTCTAAACCGTGCGATTCCACGTTTTTAGTCTATACGGAAAAAAACTAGGTAATTATTGGTTATTATAAATTTAATTTTAATAATATTTATGTTATTTAATACAATTGTTTATTATTATTATTATTTTAAGTACATTTTCGTACACGAAATGTGATAGAATTTTAGCCCTTCTCCGTGTATAATAAAATACATGCAAAAGCCGCGAGATTTCCCAACGCCCTGTTCACCCCAAACCAAAATAAAAAAGTCGCAATATTAATGAATTATAAAGCATTAAAAATGACGGCAACCATCTCTCCTGTCTATTTCCAGTTGATATATGAACAATAAATCTAAAACCACTGGGCGTAGAGTTCATTTTAAAATAGCGGAAGCGCGAGATTAATATCTTTCGCTGTATGATTCTAACGCCCTGTTGCTATGGACGAATTCGGTATTTCAATTAGGTTTTCAATACGACCACATCATCACTCGGCCCGTGGGACGAATACTTCTACTATAAATACTTTTATCAATTACCCAATTTAGATGTAGCACAGACTTCTCACTTTAGAGGCCATCCATAAATTACGTCACACGTAAATAGAGAGAGGGAGGGGATTAGGGTGTGGGGGGGAAGCTGTGACAAGTTGTAAGTGTCAAAAAATCATGAAATTCGTGTGACGCAATTTATGGGTAACCCCTTATATTCGCTCTTTTAGAATCAACTCGGACCGCAATCGACAACCGAAAAAATAAATCTTCTTTGAAATTGTCAAATAAATTTGCTGTCCGGTAGACTGATGGATTCACAAAGCAAGTCTAGACGTAAATTTACCAAACCAAGGTAAATTGACTCAAAGTAAAAAAAATCTCAAGATACTAAAGCTAGTAAAATCATATAATATTAATAAATTCTTTATTCTAAGAGTCACCAATTATTCCAAGAAAGTATTAAACTGACATATCTAACCGTTTCTTCTCTATCATGTATGTCTTAATAATAGTTCAATAAAAACAATAATAAACGAACTAATCGCAAAGCAATAACACGTCCCATGGGCCGAATTGTTAAGACAATAAAAATGAATAATTTATACAATTTTCTCTCTGACCATCTTTTTGCCTGTGACCTTGAAACGGCAAACAATACTTTATAATATGCAAATCGACTCATAAAACTAAGTTGGCTCGCTAAATTTGTTACAACAAAGATACTATTAGACTGAGCGCTGACGGCCCAAATGTGACATTAAGTTATAACGTCATATTTGGGCCGAATTATTTTCACACAATCCAAACTAGCAAATAAATTTATCTACATTTTAAACAGAAATCCAATCATCAATGTATAGAAGTATGGCTTATGTATCGCGTTGACATGACTTTGTTGTTACTCTCAGCCTATCACGTGCCAATACTGTCGCCGACACGTGACTCTACACAACACGTGACACGGTTCATCCATCCAAGCTATAACTTAGGACATTGCTATGGGAGACTAGACTAACGTTTTATTATTCGATCACCGCTAAGATGAACATTTTTCTCACCTAGTTTCAGTGTGCATTATGACTTAATTAGCGCTATAATGTAAAGGTCTCGGGTTCGAATCCCGGTCATCATAAATGTCTATAGATTTTTTTTATTTTTTTTATTTCAGTATATTAGCATAGGCACTAAAGACGTGCGCTTGCTCATCGTTAGACTCTACAATGGCTTCGGAAATTTTAAAAATTTACTTATTTTTTCTGAATGAAAATTCAGTTTTTTTTTGTTAATTATTTTATGTACGGAATGATTCTTGTGGTCTTCTTCTCGTCATACGCCTTTCCGAAGCCATTGTAGAGTCTAACGATGAGCAAGCGTACGCCTTTAGTACCTAATAAACGATTTTCATTTCATTTCATTTAACATTCGAAAACGGTTTTAATCGGCCAGCTCATGGTCTATAATAATTAGCGCGGATTTAAAGTTACCAGTTTATTTTTTACACATTTTTTTATCCAGTCTCCTCTATGACAATCTTAAATTTAAATATACGAAGTACCTACACTAAAAAAACATAGGCGCCAGTCGATTATATCTTATGTCGTAGACAGCGGACGCAGCCTACTCACAGTTCATTGACCCCTTTTTATATTGTTTCGCCAAATATCTATTTAAAAAAAAAACTATTTTATTTGCCAATAAATATATCAAAACACGCATTTTAAATTATATATTATATCCAGTCTATGAGGTTTACTATTCATGAAGACATTAGACTAACGTAAATTATGCAGACTTTAAACTACGAGTGTATACGCTTCCGAACTAAACTCAAAACGCGACTTGTAGATAGAGCCTCGACTACAATAGTAAAAACCCCCTACAATTTAGACGTAATAGTTACGAATAAAATTTGCACTAGGCTACTAAGGCATATCCGAAGTTTCGTGATACGGCCGTCACCTCTGCAGTTTACGTGAATGTTGACATATAAGCCCGTAAAAATCGCTGTCAAATATCCGTAAAATAAGCATTGTGTGGCCTATCCGTCGTGACGTCGCTGTCAAATCCGTATTTTCGTCCGAAGTGCGCCTGAGTAGCCCCTCAGTTCACGGAACACACATAAGACAGGACTGTCTACTACTTATTCATAAGTCTATTCATATCTATATAGAGAATTTCCTAAATACAGATAAGAAATCCGTTTGCCTCGCATGTTTCGAGTTGAGAAAAAAAACCGCGAATGTCCGCATAACATATACCTTACATATATCTAGCAATAACATTCCATCTCTTTTCGATATAGATGAAAGAAGAAAAAAAAACGACACAAAAAAAAGTTCTCGGATTAATGAGGTAAGTAAAAAAAAGTTTGCGTCAACACGTCGTACATGACGAATGCGCGTTAACAAAATTAGAGTTGGCTTGGTAATGGTTAACAAAGAATATAATTTTAATTGCCTTTATTTATTTTTTAATTATTAGTAAATGGGCTCCAATAGTACGCTTTTACTCGTCAATACATATACAAATATAAATATAAATAAATAAATTTATTAATTTGATACTGCTCAAAGAGTACAACTATTGCAACCAAAAAACAAAATGGCAGACAGTTTGGAGGGTATTAACCTCCTGGCAGACACTTTTGAAAATTCAAAAAAAAAATTTTTTTAGATTTATTTTACCAAATCTGATTTTTATATATGTTATTTGTACTTATATTACAAGCTTATTTTTTAAATTGGCAGACATTTTCGCCGGTTATAACATTCCGGCAGACAACAAAATATCCCTCACAGTGTGAGTACATGTACTTACTCTAATTACTTCAACTTCGATAATTTTTGCATGCAAACGGATATATTATGAAAAAAATAAGAATAAATGATATTTACTATTTTATTATTATGGATGGGGAAGATGGGTTGTTTATGAAATAATAATAATGATCATTATTATAACAAAATATGATTAAAGATTTTATTGATTAACTTTTCTTGACATTTACATTAGTTATTATTATTCGTCAGCTTCATCTTCAGAATTATCACTACTTTCATCATCTTGCTCATCGTCTTCTTCATCATTTGGTTACCATCTTCAGAATTATCTGCAAAAATTAAGTATAAAATTTTTAATTGGATCGACAAAATTCTAAGGAGAATTTTTCATAATACAATTACCTGGTACATTTTGAATAAAATCACGAACGAAACATGGTATTAAAGTTCTCATTTATGTCAGACGCTTTGTAACTATTAACAAAGAGTTGAAACCGACTATCATCCACATCTTTACATTTCTTCGTATTGTACATTAAACAAATAAATTGT